>JAVKPL010003843.1:0-209456 GCA_032173675.1 Gastrolobium villosum
GTTTAGGCCAGCCAATACGGGGCATGTCACATCCCCATCAAAACATTTGATTGAAGGTTTCATCAATAATTTGTGGCACATAGTGGTGTCTTGGAAGTCTAGAAAAGTGTAGTCAAGGAATTGAGACTTATCTAAATCTGTCATCCTTGCAAAGCCAAATGAGTTTATCCAAGTGTCTATCACACTGGAAGAGGAAGGCAAGATCAACCTCTCAATTCCCAAGTGAGTCAACTGCTTCTCAAGCTCATTCATCAAGATGCTACACATTCCAAGTCTTCGAAACTTACTCCCGGTGGCAACAAATGGTATCTCAGCAACCTTCTGACCATAAATCCTTATGGTGGCAGCAGAAATCACTTGGTCATTCCTCTCCAAAATCACTGTGTAGAACCCACGAAAGTTGGAACGATCAAGTTCTGAACCTCTACTGAACATAACATCTGATATGATATCTCTCCTAGTGAGCTCATCAATAATTGGATCAAAACACTCCTGGAATACTCCAAGAGCCACACTTAGCTTGCTTTCAATTTGACTCATGCGCTCAAGGTCTTCAGAATTAAGATCTCCATGGTTATCACTTTTCGGAGTCTTCAACAATATCCAATTAAGATTATCAGCACCCACGGGAATTGGTTTCCCTATCAGCTTTTGTAGACTGAAAAATATGTTCTCACAATCAGCATTGCAGAACCAATTCTTATTAGGTTGGTTTTCCGAGTTACTAGTGAAGCCTCTAGTCTTTAGGCACCCAATGTGGTATTTGTGCTCACAAACAAGAATACTGCAATCCACATTATCTGCACAATCTTCTCCATATTTTGGTCTGTTGCATATTTTGCAGCAACATGGTGGGCAAAACCAATCACCATCAGGAACTTGCTCAAGACCTAGACAACTGAGATGGAATGCGGATGGGCATCTATCACAAAGAATCAATTCACCACCATAACGACAGATAGAACAGATGCTGTCATTGTCTTTATAAACATTGCATTGTCTCTCTGCATAACAACATCATGATTTTGTTGTTGTGAACTACTCAAGGCTTCCCTTTGGCAATCCAACAGTGATCTTCCATCTTCCAAGAATATACTAGTAGATGGACGGTTCTTTGTACAACCAGCATGAGCCTGAAAGTTAGTGGGGCCGAAAACCAAACCACAACAATCACATTCTATGCCACAATGCAATAGCTTCCCTTTTTTCACCACATTATATCTACCGCGGCAGAACACCTTGGATTCTAAAAGTACCAAGTTGTTGTCAATCAACCAAGAGATCACTGTACGAGGATTTGAAGAACTTTGAACCTCGTCCCCATGCCTCACCCTTTTCATTGATCGTAAGACTTTACCTCTTTTATTGCCTATGGAACTCCCTTTGTCTTTTCTTGGATTCCACTCATCATCATCACCATCATCGCATGACTTCCTTTGTCGTTTCTTGGATTTTCTTGGCTCGGTCCTCTGTTTCTTGGATTTTCTTGGTTGTGCTTGTGCAAAAGATGAAATCACTGTAGTGGAAGAGGCCTGATGAAGCTCACTCGTGGGTTGAGAGTGACCCACCTCATCATCATCATAAAAAAAATCCCTTTTTTTTCTCTTGTATGTTCTTGGATGCGCAGAAGATGGCATGGCTGTAGTTGTTGAAGGCTGATGATCATGATCACGCTCAACTTGAAGACCATGCACTCTCCTATGCAGAATCAAGGGAACATTTTCAGACCCACAACCTCCCTCTCCTATGCAGGTTTCGCATGCCCTTCTGAGAGAAATATGGTTCCTGCCATTTATGGGTGATGTATAATGCAATTCTCATCTACCTTGCTTATCAACGTACCACAACTTCCAACCCAAAGCACATAGATGTTGCTTTGCTTTTAAGGACATATCTCTTTTCCCACTACCTCGCCTATATTCTATTGATCCTGTTAATTTGTACCAGTCAATCACTGCTTGAGGGCAAAACTCTGGTTCAATAGATACTGCAGGAGCCGAAATAGGAGCCATCAAATTCAAACTTTGTCTTGCAAAACCTGCTCAAGCGGAAGAAGAAGAATCAGTAACGGGAATGGGAATATATATATATGGTAATAAGAATTTCTTTTTTCTTTTTTTTGTTGGTTAATCATAACAAGAATATCTTTAATCACGCATCGAATTGATATCACGTATCATATATATGTGCTAATTTTGTTAATCGAAGATATTATTCACGGCAACTCAATAGTTTAAGATATGCGAAAGTGAAAATTCAAATTTAGGAGATATTTAATTTTAT
Source organism: Gastrolobium villosum (assembly GCA_032173675.1). NCBI lineage: Eukaryota > Viridiplantae > Streptophyta > Magnoliopsida > Fabales > Fabaceae > Gastrolobium > Gastrolobium villosum. Next base: position 2,284 of record JAVKPL010003843.1, read on the forward strand.
ATATACACATTACAAAAAAACTATATAAACTCTATAAATAATATTCTTAATTCAAATTTATTCATTAAAAAATATTATTTATGGTAATATAATGATTTAAAATATGGAGGCACTACAAAAAAAGTACACTTTTTGTAATGACAAAAATTATCATTGAAGACTACAAAAATCGTCACAAGAGCACTTCTTTGACGATATTTTTATTTCCTCAACTTTAGTTACTAATGCTAACGTCACTATTGAATTAGTGACGATATTTTTTATGACACTATAAACGTCCACAAATTATTTGTAAATAATAATGACACAAATAATTTGTCAGAGATATTTACAACATCAGTGGGACATTCATACCAGCTGAAAAGAAAAAAGAACATACAAGTGATGAAAGAGTTGAACTATTGGCCAAAAAAATTAAAATTAAAAGTAAAACAAGAGTTCAAATAAGTAAACCTTGTCATTTTCTACTTGAGGTTCTAGAAAAAAGCAGGGGCAAAGTTCAGAAATTTAAACTGAAAAAAATTTACACCATTAAAGGCAAAGAATGTGTGAAAAAACTTACCTCTAATCCAGCAAAGACTATTTCAAATCTCCAACCAAGAAACTTGCTCTTTTTCTTGATATCTTGATTAAGAACCCAACCAAAAGAAATGCTGATGAAGTTTGTTCAAAACTGACGTTCACGTTCTTTGTTCAAATAAGTTTGTTCACGTTCGTTGTTTTTTTGTTGAGTATGTGAGAAGTGTCAATTCAAATCTCTTTTTTGTTGTATCAGAGTGGATGAGAACGTTGTTATATATAAAAAAATAAAGTGGATGAGAACATGAGATGTGGATACAACGGTTATTGGTGAGATGTAATATTAAAATTGATTTTAATTATAATAGAAGGATAAGAGATTAATATGCAATTAATATAATAATAGATTTATTACGTTATTTGGTTAAAAATTAATATGCATTAAAGATTTATTTATAATCACTTGCGGTTACACAATGAACAATATAATTTAAATTGACGAGTTGTACCTCTACAAAGTGGTGGACGTTATATAACAAAGTGGTGCAGTACGTTATATAACAAAGTGGTGAACGCTTGGATTTGAATTTTTTTTTTTAACATATTTACCCCACCTATATTATATACAAGAATTTAAATTTGAATATTTTTATGATGAGGGTTTTTATCTGGTTTCTTATTCTTAGTAGTTTGTAGATTTGTCTACGAGGTAGACCGTATTGCTATACCAGATGGTATGCGCTCAGAGATAGTGTATATGCCTGATATACTAGGCTTAAATTCCGAGGTCCCAATCACTGCGCACGAGCAATAGGTTTTACAACCAAGGGGTGGTGTGTGCACAATGAGTGGAATAAGCAAGGCGATTCAGAGGTGAGTACCTGGGATGTCTGAGCTCTTATTTATAGGGTTACCTGGCTAGGTTTCCAGTCGCTGAGCTCCCCCAGTTGAGATTCTGTCCGACTTAGTCGGCCTCAATCAGTTTGTTTCAACTGTTGAGATCTGGCAATATCTCCTAAGGAGATATCCTAGGGTGGCAGTTGATGGAAGAGCTTTATCCGTAACAGTTGCCCCCCAGCTCGGTATCCCGTATGTCGGAATGCCGAGATGATTTCTTACCTACTTGGTCATTTTTGACCTTGCCACTCCTTGAACTAATTCCCCATGTGTTAGCTAGGTCGGAGGTCGTGACTCCGTTCAAATCTTCATGTTATGATTCTTGATCAAATTGGTGAGGTCAGCAAATTTTGGATGTCGGAATTTATTGGCATGACCCTTCATTTCATTACACTTTCCTGACCTTTCATTTCACACCTGCAATGACGGTTATAACAGAACACGTGTGTTCCATTTATTGGTATTTCGCACATCGTACAGGGTGCACTATACTGAGCCTAGCATAGGCCATGATTGAGAGCATTAAATGGTGCAGAGATTGCAGGGGGTGCAGGGCGTGCAGGGCGGCGAAATTCCCATTTTGCCCCTGATTCCCCAGACGCTTCGAAGACCCCCCTTTGGCCTTTGCACTTCCCACTCCTCCAATCCTCTATATATATCAGCTTGCCACCTCCTGGCTTCTTTCTTACTTCCTGCTTTCCTGCGTATCCCATAAGGTTTTTCCTGTGTTTCTCCATTGTCAAGACACTCTTCATTTGCTACTTCTTCTCTTCAGTTTTCAACCAGGTAACTTTCTTTTTTTCTTTGTAGATTTCTATTTTTCCTGTTTTTGATTGTTCATTATCCTGTTGGGGAGGAGTGCTTCTTGCCTTGCTCACTCTTTAAGTGGGTAATGGACACTCCTGGTAGTTCAAGTGGCCGAAATGATAGTAGAGAGGTGTCTGAGGACATGATAGGGAGGTTGCTGAGATCTGTTCAATATTGGTTTTACGGCAGAGAGTACACCGAAGAGGAGAGGCTCCAGCAGCTTCTCCGAGGTCACCGAGGAGGTCGTCAGACCTCCAGAGGTGCTCGTGGTAGGAGAGGTAGAGGCCGGAGGGGACGAAGGGGTGAACACGCCCAACCATCTTTCACTAGAAATATGTCCTCCTCGATTCCTCAACCCTCAATTTCTAGATCGAGTTCCTTTTCTGAGCCAGTTCCTCTATCCTTCATTCTTCCTCCTTTACCGCTTGGACAAGGTTCGGGGTCTGTTTTAAACCGGATCCCACCTTTCCAGTTGAGTAATAGTTCTTCCAGCATTTCCTCATCCGACCTGGGTTTTCCCACGTCGGATGTCCCTTCAAATTTTGATGACTCGGCATCCAGTCAGGTGCCTTTTGTCGATCTCCTTAGTAGTTCTGATGACTCTGTCCCTTTTTCTTGGAGTCCAGGCCCGTTACCATCTGATTTAGATGATTCCGGGTCAAGTCAGGTTGATTTTATTTCTGATCCAACTCCTTCGTGTTCCAGGGACCTGATAATGGAAAACTCTGATGTTGATGAGTGGGTTCTTCTAGATATCCTTAATATGCGGTCTGTAATGACTCCTGCCGACGTCGCCCAACTCCCTCTTGGGAATCCCGACGGGGTCGATCTTCTTCCTGCGGGTGATTACCCGGTATGCGCAGGTCCTATATCGGACGAGCCCTGCTTTTTCTTTTTTTACCGGATCTGGTCACCAAGGTCGGAATTCGGCTTTCGTTCACAGACTTCCAGATGGCTGTGTTGCGACGGATTAGAGTAGCGCCCTCACAACTCCACCCCAACTCATGGGCTTTTATCCGTGGTTTTGAGCAATTGTGCTCTTATCTTTTCCTTCCCTGTACAGTCTCCCTTTTTTATTTCCTTTTTGATGTATACACGGCTCGGAGTGGTGCCGAGTCAAAAGAAAGGAAAGGGTGGGTTACCTTCCGAGGTACTCCTGGTAGGGGAATTTTCATCCCTTACTCACAGTCCTTCAAAGGCTTTAAGAATGCCTATTTTAAAGTGGCCTCACGCCCTGACTCCCTTCCATGGTTTGGCAAGGAACTACTGGATGATGGGAACCTTTTATGCCACTTCGAGCTGTATTGGACGCGAAAATATTATCGACGTCGTCCAAAAAATTATGCCACCCCTCTGACCGCGCTTTCCCGAGACGAGAGGTTTGCGGTGTGAATTATAATTGAGTATGTTGATGATTATGGCATCATCGACTTAAGTCGGATAGTAGATAAGTTTGGAGACGATGCCATTTATGAGTTCGGTATGTATGTCAAATTTATGTTACATTTGATAACTACCTTTTTGTAACACCTTGATAACTCTGTTTTTCTTATTTACAGTTGGCATGACGTCGGCCGAATACAAGAAGTATCTACCCAAGAAATCTGGCAAAGGGAAGTCGCGAGAGGCTGCCCCTCTCGAACCCGAAGCTTCTAAACGACGACGGGTAGATATTATCTTGGGTGAGGACCCGCCTGCTGACGAGGTGGTTCCTGTTGAGGTTCCTGTTGCCCCCTCTTCGCCGAGTCCAGCTCCTATTCCTACTGCCCAGAGTAACCTTCTCAGCTTAGAGCCGGGGGAGCTATGGAGGTCGGGTGTCTCGGACCGCCTTAGGGCAGCTTTGAAACCCCCTTCAAGTCTCTTTCTGAACTCTGGCCTGACTTCCACCGTAAGGGCCATGCTAAAACGGATGGAGGAGGATGCCTTGAAGACGACCTCATTAATTCAAATCTTTCAAGACCTCCTTCAAAACCTGGACCAGGCTAATGCGGCCAAGTCGTCCCTTGCTTCTAAGGTCGTGGAGTTAGAGCAGTCTAAGTCCGACTTGGAGGCCAAAGTTGGAGAGCTGCACAAGGAGGTGGAAACGGCGAGGAAGAGTTTGGAATTAGCCAACATCAAGGCCAACGAGCTGAGCGCTGAGAAGGAAACCTTCTCTAAATCTCTGGGAGACAAGGACGCCCAACTTCAGGAACTCCGGACTCAGCTTGATCAAACGACCGCCGACTTTGAGGAGGCTAAGGCCGTGGTGGTTAACGCGGTCGTCCAGGCATTTGACAATGCTATTGCTCAGGCCCGAGTTCTGAATCCCGGGCTTATTGAGGCTGGAATGGACGTGTCCTATAAGGTGAAGGACGGCGTCATAGTTCCGGGATCTCCGGGTTCCGAGGAAGAGGCCGAAACTGGAACCCCTTAGGTTTAGTTTACTTTTATTTTGTCATATCTTGTAAGCATTGCCGTGTTTAGTTCGGCTTTTGAAATTATAAACTTACTTTGGTTGATCCGAGATTGTCAATTTGTTACACCATTTTGGTCTCATCTTTATTTGTCTTTGCAAATTGCGAGTCCCTGATGGCCGATCTAGAAAGTATATTAACTTCTTTTTGTTTGTCAACAAAAAATTATTTCTTTAATGATCGTGACATGTCGGAATCTTAAATGGAAGCGTTTGGTAACAACTACTCATTTATTCACAATGAAAATTTCTTTACAAATCCGAGCTTTATAGCCCGCTTATTTGCCTTCAAATAAAATCTACCTAATGACTGAGCTCAACAACCCGTCTTATTTACGTAGACAAGAGTCTAGTACTTGACTATGCTTTAAACCTAACTGTAATAGGTCTTTAGCTTGTCGGCATTCCAAGTTCTTTTTACTGGCTTCTTGGATAAAGTTTCCAAAGTGTAGGCTCACTTTCCGAGATTATCCTTAATCCTGTAAGGGCCTTCCCAGTTTGCTGCGAGCTTTCCATCTTTGGCATTTTTATTACCAATGTCAGCTCTTCTCAGAACTAGGTCTCCGCTCTGAAATGACCGAGGTCTCACTTTCCTATTGAACCTAGCCGTGACTAGGCGCTTAGCCATCATATTTTTATACCTGGCATTCTCCCTGCATTCATCCAGTAGGTCGAGCTCAATCAAGAGTGCCTCCTCATTTTGGCCTTCAGTGCCTTGCAGTCTTTATGCCCTTCTCCAGGACGGTTCTCCGATCTCAATCGGAATCATTGCTTTACAACCATATGTTAACCTGAAGGGGGTTTCTTCTGTGGCGGAATGAACGCTTGTTCTGTATCCCCATAGAACTAGGTGTAACTGCTGCACCCAATTTCCTTTAGCCTCGTCAAGCCTTTTCTTGAGTCCATTGATTATCAACTTGTTGGCAGACTCGGCTTGTCCGTTGGTCTGAGGATGCTCTACTGAGGCAAACCGGTGTTTGATCTTGAAGTCAGCCCCCATTGTCGACCAGTAATATCCTGCCCTTAACGCCTTTTTAGCTAATGCTTTTCCTCCCATGTAGTGTCCGTTGACGCCCTCATGGATCTCGGATAACACGTATTCAACCTCGTTTTTATCAAGGCATTTCAACATGGGTGCGTAGAAATCCTTTTTATACAGTTGACCTTCTATTATGGTAAAGCAGGCCGAGTTCCTAACAAGCTTCTTTGCCTCTTGAGAGTCTTCTGGCACGATTCCTTTTTCAAGGTAGGCCACAATTGGTCTTCTCCAATCTTCCGTGTCGGTGGTTATCATTAGGATGCATGTCGGTTCTAAAATGCTCTGTTGAATTACAGTGAGGTGATTACCGGATCCTTTCGAGCTCGCCAATTTAGACAGAATGTCGGCCCTAATGTTCTCATTTCTAGGGATGTACTGGATCAATACCTCGTCGAACTCGGCAAACAATTCCTTGACCTTTTGGAGGTACTTCATCATCAGGGGGCCCTTGGCTTGGTATTTTCCCTCAACTTGGGAAGTGACGACTTGAGAATCACTCATAATTTTAATTCTCTTTGCTCCATGCTCTCTTACTTGCATAATCCCAGCAATAAACGCCTCATATTCAGCTTGGTTGTTTGAGGTTGGAAATGCCAGGTGAAGCGAGTGCTCAATTGATACTCCTTCCGGGCTTTCAATGATCACCCCAGCACCGCTTCCTTTAGAATTTGAAGATCCATCAACATAAACCGTCCAGAGGTTTTTGTCAACCTTCTCTTGTTCATTGCCCGGGGTAAGCTCCAAGATGAAGTCGGCCAGTGCCTGTGACTTGATTGCCTGCCGAGGTTCGTACGTCAAATCGAACTCGGACAGCTCGACGACCCAGTTAATCATTCTTCCTGCTAGGTCAGGCTTATGCAGTACATGCCTGATGGGCTGGTTCGTCCGCACTATAATTCGGTGGCTTTGGAAATAAGGTCGAAGCCTTCTTGCCGTTGTCAATAGAGCAAATGCCACTTTTTCCAGCTTCTGGTACCGGAGTTCCGGCCCTTGCAACGTCCGTCCTACGAAATATATTGGATGCTGGCACTTATCCGTTTCCCGGACCAAGGCGGCGCTGATAGCTTCTTCCCCCACAGACAGGTACAAAACCAATGTTTCTCCGGGTTCCGGTTTTGTTAACATAGGAGGAGTAGCTAAACAGACCTTGATGTTGTCGAATGCCTTCTTGCATTCTTCCCCCCAGCCGAAGTCTGCCTCCTTCTTGAGGAGTTTGAAGAAAGGCAGTGCCTTCTCAGCTGACTTGGGAAGGAATCTGGTCAATGCAGCAAGGCGGCCTGTAAGTTGTTGGACCTCCCTCTTGTTTTCTGGCTGTTTCATTTCCAATACCGCCCTGCATTTGTCGGGATTTGCTTCTATCCCTCGATTCGTAAGCATGAACCCTAGGAATTTTCCTGCTGGTACTCCAAAAGCACATTTGGCTGGGTTCAGCCTGATCTTCCGAGCTCTTAGCTGTTCGAAAGTCTCTCCGAGGTCAGCGATGTGTGCTGAAGTGCTTATCGACTTGACGATCATATCGTCAATGTAGACCTCCAGATTTCTTCCGATCTGCGCCTGGAAGACTCGGTTCATCATTCTTTGATAAGTGGCCCCAGCATTCTTGAGGCCGAAAGGCATAACAGTAATCAAAAATCTGAAGGAGATAGTGAAGTGGAATTGGATGGAAAGCCTCTTTTTTCTTCAAACATGGGAATAACATAAGACTATCAGGGGCTATATATAGATAAGGCGAAACCTAAGACTAGGTCAAATCACCGCCCTCAACTAATAATAAATTTGGCCCATTAAATTTGACCAAATAGATTATAACTTTTATTTATTTATTTTTAGGGTTTTTATTTCCTCCTTTAACATAACACAACAAACTTTCCTACACACACAACATTTTGTGGGGCCCACACATTTTAAAACAAGAAGAAAAAGAAAAAAATGGCACGCAAAACGAATCTCTATAACATTACACAATCACTTTTCCTACAACATAATAAACATAAAACCCTTATTTTTAATCATATTTCCTTCTCTTTGGAAATTAATGTTTTTCAAAGGTTCATTCTTAAAGACTTTGTTTTCATTTTTTTTTTTTACTTATTTTGTTTCTTTTTACTTGTTTATCTAATACCAATAATTTATGGGAAAAATGTTTATGCAGATAAATTATTTGCATTTATTCCCAAAACGACGTCGTTTTGGTATTGAAATCTTAAAAAATTATAAATATAAATACTATTATAACCCTGAAATAAATTAAAATTACAAAAATATCATGATTTCTATCACAAAACGATGTCGTATTGGCTTACTGCAGATAACTTAAATGCAGAAAAAGCAAACCCATAATTTATTATTTACTTTTATTTATTTATTCAATTTTTCTTAATTAAGATAGATAGACTTTGATTTTTTCTTCTTATTCTATCATTTCTTCTTTCTCAAATCTTATTTACATTCCTTTTTTCTTTCATTTCATTTAAACGTTTAGTTTTTACATAATTTTATTTTCATTTTAAATTAACTTATTTTTTATTATTTAAATTTTATTTTCATTCATTATTTTATTTTATTATAACTTGTTACAATATTTATTATATCTCTTCCTTCTTTATATTTGTTTCTTATTTTTATTTTTTTTCTATTTTCTCATATTTATTTTTATATCTCTTTCTTTGTCCATGTTCTTTCTTGAGTTTCCTTTAAATTTATCCTTTTAATTATTTATTATAAGTGAATTAATATACTTTAGTCATAGAACTATATCCAGATTTTGCATTATTATTACAGCTCCCATGAAAGTATATAGTTGATAACAATTTGAAAATCATGAAACTATTATAAATGTTGATAGTAATAGAGTATACAGTGGAAATAATAAAGCTAAATTCTGCAAGATCCATTTCAAACTTTAAAAATGGGAAAACTAAAGTGACAGTCAGTTGGACTTTCTAAGAAAGCAATTATAGGAAATTAGGAATCATTACCAAGGGATTTAAAAGAAATTAGTTATTCCACAAAGTGTCTTAGTTACAGCTTCACTAATTGCTACCTCTGAAATTTCATAACTTGGAAACCCATGATCAAGATCATCACATAGCTGCTCCCACATAGACTCCAGAAGACCAAATGCTTTAATCAAGCCTATGGCATAAGGGGTTCTAATTCCATTTATAACATCAAGATTCCTAAGGCCACAAAGAAGGTGGCAATACATTTGATGCTCAACATGAGATCCAAGAACAACTTCTAGAGGACTAGAAAAGGCAGCAAGTTGTTGAGCGGTGGCCTTACCACTTTGTAAAGGGTATGAAGAAGCAGCCATAACCTTCAAGCCACATTTAGTAATAGTAATACTATCAGCATAGCATAGAGAAACCATAGGATCTTGTTGATTTCAGGCCTTGGAGGAAACAGCCTGCACGTAAGGTGTTAAACTCATCTCATTAGACAAACATATAAACGTTCATTCAATATTTGACAGAAACTAAAATCTATTTGATTAATTTACCTCTGAAGAACAACAACATTGCCTCGGTGAGCAATAAAGGAGGCGACTTTGGAAAGGCTTGAATCAAAGTAAGGAATTAATTTTGGTTTCAAGGAACTTGTTCCGGAGCTGAGAAAGAAAAGACCACATAAAACAACTTAAACACCTCTATCATCAATCAAAGTTAAAGTACCTAAAGAACATTGAAACGTTCATATGACAAAACTTATAACCATCGTGTCTAACAAATGAGGGATCATGATGCCTACAACATAACCTAGTATGTGAAGGGATTTGTAAGAAAAGATGAAGGCTTTTTGGGATATTGATTGAGAGTAGAGAACTATTATACCAACCTATAGAAGAAGCAGAGGAGAGGATCAACAGAGAGAAGAGGGCGATGAGGATCATTTTTCCTATCTGCCATCTGGTTGATATAGTTTTAATATAATTATCATACTCAACAAATCATACCCACTCCTATAACTCCATAACTATGTAATTTTAGGAAAAGAACTAGTTAGCAAAGTCAAAAAATTAATACAACCTCAGAAGACAGATTTTAGGAAATGTAATCATCAACCACCATTCACCAGAAGGGTACATTAAAACGAACCTTAAAAAGGATATGTAGTATGACAATAGCTCTTCGTTGCGAAAGTCAAATGAATATGTAATAAGGTAGTTCATATGTTCATTACTAAACATATAGTCTACAAAGAAGATTAGCAAGCCCACAACAATGTTAAATGTAGCTGAGAAGGGCATTTGACAATCAACTTACATATAGCATGTTCACTTTTTAAAGTTCTGAATCATAATGCTCACGGTTTGTAGCAACTGAAGCAAAACACTAACATTCCTGCTAAGTTTTAGAATACGTACAAACTCTCCCACAACTTGCTTTTCCATGAAGAATCTACCACAAGCCAGGATATGTAAATAGCCAGCATTCAAACAATTACACCAAGGAACATAAGCACAAGGGAATCTCACTCAAAAAAGCTAGCGTCATGTTGGTCGCCATATGTAATCAGCTCCGCAATTGATCTCAGTGCCTCAATAACAAAATCCTTCCACACATAAAACAACTGAGAAAATTGGGGAAACCATGAAAAACAAGTCAAAGAAAGCTCTAAGCTAAGTTGGAGTTATTATTACCTTATTAACCTCGTTAACTATTTGAACTTTTGTCAATTGATCAGATATAAGTACCTAAGCACCATAAGAGATGTGCCTCCGGCAAGTGTAGTTTTCTGTGTTAAAATTGATAAGAATTGATTCATAAAAGAGCAACTTATATAAATATTTGCTAATTATATTGATTCTTTCTATGTCAATAATACTCACCTTTTAGTTGTATTTTTACAGGAAAAAGAAGTGAAAATTATTAAAAGCCTGTTGACGCAATTACACACGAGTTCAGAGGAGTATAAATTACAAGAGCATGGCGCGGATCGGCACCACACTGGCGCTAACCCACTCCAGTTTACGAACTCTACACCGGAGTCTGGCAAGTGGCGCCAACTGGCGCCGTTGTGGCGCCAACTAGCGCCAAATTCATGGAAAAAAATTTATCCATCACCATGGCGCTAGGTAGCGCCAAATCCATGCTACCTAGCGCCATTTTCAACAAGTTCTTCAAAGAACCCACGCTAGGTAGCGCCCAAATTGCAAGGAAGTGTGGCGCCAAGTGGCGCCCAAAAAGGAGAAGGATGGCGCCAACTAGCGCCACTTTACGAGGATTCGGTTCCGACTTTTTCAATTCAGACAGAAGCGTGGCGCTGACTAACGCCACACCGGCGCCAACTGGCGCCGGTTTGCAGGATGGATGTACCGTGTTTCTGAGGGGCATTTTTGGAAAGAAAAGAAAATATTATAAAAGGACCCTTTTACAGAATTAGGTTAGATAGATTTTGGAGGAGGCAGATCTGGTTTTTCCTGGAGACAAAAAGAGGCAGCTCTGTGGCGTTCTTCATTCTTCATCTCGTTCTTGTATTTTTCTTTATCTTTCATCTTAGTTTATGTTGAATTTTAGATTAGCGATCATGACATTGATTGGCTAGATCTTTTTATTGTAGTCAGGGTCACGATCCATATGTGAACCCTTGATACGAAGGATTGATTTATGGTTTTAGATTTATATAATTATCTTTATCTTACTCTGTGCGAATTTGATATTCCCTTTGTTAGAATTGATCAATCTGATAGTTGGGGATATTCTGAGGATCAAAACCCTAGATAGGAATATTGGGGTTTTGATCTCGAAAGGGGGTAAGATAACGATCTGTATGCGTGCTAGGATTATCACGCCCATTGCTTGATCCCATGATAAACATTGCAAGGAATTGGGGTTTCTCATGGGATTAAAGGTTAACCCTGCAAGGAATTGAGGGTTAACTATTAAATCTTTTTTGGATGATAATTTATCTGAGTGATTATATAGATGATTATTGTAAATCAATCCGGAGTAAAAAGCGGGGATCATTTGGTGAATGAATCCTGGCTACAATGCTTTTCTCATCCTTTTTATAAACCAATTCTCATTTTTATTGTTTTATTTCTTAAAACAAAAATACAAAAATAAGTATTTTACTTTCAGATCTCAATTTCCATCAAATTGACAATATTTGTCAAAACCCTATTTGAATTCTTCCATTCTTTGAAAAAAAGTTTAATTGATATTAGATCCCAATCCCTGTAGAGACGAACTTTATTTATCACTTTATTACTTGTGTGATCGGTATACTTGCCGGAGAGCATCAAGTTTTTGGCGCCGTTGCCGGGGATTGGCGTTTCTGATATAATATAATCTTGATCTTTAGGGTTGGATTTGTGAATATTTGTGAATATTTTTATTTTTATAATTTTATTTTATATTTTATTGTTATTTTTATTTTTATTTGAACAGTGCTACTGATCTCTTTTCTGCGTTGTATGCGAGGTACAATCCCAGAATTTCCATTTAATTTGGAAACTAGAGCAGAAAAGAGGAACAGAAAACTTGCTCGGAAGAAGCTTGCATTCAACGAGTTAGGAATTCTGTTCGAAGAAGCACAAACAATGGCTGGGAATAATGATGAAGTGGACAATCCGCTCATGGATACAATTCTTATACCAGCATTCAACAGACCAAATTCAAGAATTGTTCATCCAGAAGTGGGTAACAACCATTGGGAGCTCAAGTCTGCCAATATTCAGTTGGTAGAGCAAGCTCAGTTTGGTGGAGAGGCTGATAAGGACCCTCACAGGTTCATTGACAGATTTCTGATGATCTGTGACTCCACTAAACACCCCCAGGTGTCCAATGATTCAGTCAGGCTGAGACTGTTTCCCTTTGCTCTTAAAGGGAAAGCCTTGAATTGGTTGGAAAGGCAACCAGCAAGAAGTATTCCATCATGGGAGAGTCTATCAAACAAATTCTTTGCTGAGTTCTTTTCCATGGAAAGGTTTAACCAAATGGTGAATGATATCACCAATTTCACTCAAGCTGAGGGTGAAACTATGTGTGCAGCATGGAACCGCTTCAAGGATCTAATGAGGAGATGTCCTCATTACCCTATGACTAATGGTGATCAAGTCCAAATTTTTTTAATGGGTGTAGACTTGAAGTTCGGATGGTGCTGAATGGTGCAGCAGGTGGTAGCATCAAATCCTTGAGAGCAAATGAGACTCTGGAGTTGATAGAAAGAATGGCTGTCAATGAAAATAAAGGTTTGACAGCTAAGCCTAAGAGGGGTATTCTACACCTGGATAACAATGATGCGGTTCTGGCTGAGAATATATTGTTAGCACAACAGCTAGCAAATTTGACCTCAAGGCTAGACAAGATGCAACTTTCCACTATGCAAGCCGCAGCTGTGTTTATTATCTTCTGACTCTCCTCAACAAGTGCAGGTGAATGGAGTATGATACGAGCAAAGGTCTCCACCACGAAACATTCCTAGGAATCAGAATTTTCCTCCTGGAAATAGCAATTTTCAGAGGTGAGGTCAAGGCACAGGTCTTGATTACAATTCTAACAACTACTTGCAGCCTCCACCAGTCCAAGCTAAGGAACCTTCTGATTTGGAGAGGTTAGTTGGACAAATGGCTCAACACTCCAATGCCTTCATGGAAGAGACTAGGGCCAATACTAAAAACATGAGTGCTTCTATCAGGAATTTGGAGAACCAAGTTGGCAAGCTGGCTAAGCAAGTTGCTGATAGAACTCCAGGCACTTCCTCTAGTAATACAGTTAAAAATTCCAAGGAGGATTGTATGTTTGTCACAACTAGAAGTGGTAAGGTGGTAGCAGCTCCAGAAAAGCTTAAGGCGGTTGAGGAGCCAGAAAAAGAAGAGGGGATTCCTTCTGATGTTAAGACACCTCATCAGAAAGGTGAAGAAAAAGAGCCCCATATTGTTGCTGAAAAGAAAAAGTTTGAGCTTAATCCCGAATATGTGCGAGCCATGGCACCTTATCCTGAAAGATTCAAGAAGGATGCTCAAAAGCAACAGTATGGCATATTTCTTGATATTTTCAAGAAATTACATATAAATATTCCTTTTGCTGAAGCCTTGGCTGGCATGCCCAATTATGCCAAGTTTATGAAGGATCTCTTGTCAAGGAAGCACAAATTGCAGGAGTGCCAAACGGTGACACTCACTGAAGAGTGAAGTGCTATAATTACAAAGAAGTTCCCGCCTATGCTTCATGATCCAGGTGATAGTAAACTGGCCTTGAAGGCCGATGCATGTAAGGTGGAAAAACAAAACTTTTTACCGCAGAAACATACATGCACACAAAGATTAATGCTTTAGGACAGCATGATGTTACCTTGTTTTGGCTTGATCAGTCAGGGAGATCAGTTGTCAGGTCTGAAGGGTTCAAACCCTGTAATGGTGATCCACACCACCGTTCATCAATGATGCAAGAACACCTTCTTGCAAGCCACCAGATGATCACCACAATGAGGCTTGCTATGCGCCCAATTGGTGAAGGTGGAGGCTAGGTATTGTGTTTGGAAAGGTATAGTGAGCTACCCTACAGAATGGTGCATGAGATGAAGGAGTGTAGGCTAGGTTTTCTGAAAAACCCTAAGGAGAGGAAGTACTCTTGTAATGTGCGCACAAGAAGATTAAGAGATTGATTTAATTAAATCAAATTATCCTTTCAAACTCCTTTGAAAGTGGCGCATGAAATCAAGGAGGATAAGGTGGAGTTGTTGCAAAACAAATCTAGCCAACAACCTCCAATCTTATCCTCATGAAACTAAGTTCAAACCTATTCAAACTCTAATTTAAGAACCATCATATAGTTACCTATTTCATGCGCTATATTCAGCCCAAAAAGGGTCCAAATATGTTGAGTAGTTGCATTCAAAATCTGAACCAACTTACCCACTTTATTCTCTTAACTACCAAATCTGATTGGAGCTTTTTTTAAATGACAAGATGATATCCTTATCACTTAAAATATGCGCCCCAAACAACTCTTGGTGATCTCCAAAGATCTCCTCTTGATATAAGGAATTTGTTCCAATAAGATCTTATCTTATCTTTTTGTTATGAAACAACTTTTCATAGCCAATTTAAATTCGAATTCAAACACTTGAATTCAAATGTTCAAACATTCAAATTCAAAATTCAAAATTTCAAATTTCAAATTTCAAATTCAAAATTTAAATTTCAAAATCCAATTTCAAAATTCAAAATTCAAAATTCAAATTTCAAATTTCAAATTTCAAATTCAAAATTCGAATTTCAAAATTCAAATTCCAAATTCAAATTTCAAAATTCAAAATTCAAATTCAAAATTCAAATGTTTGATTATTAATTTAACTAATTAAATTAATTAGTAATGTCTTGGACTATCCAAGACCATTACAAAGCTCCATGCGCCCTCCACCCTTTTAGGTGGGCTTCCAAACAGCTTTTTGGGCTAACAACTATTATTAGGCCCAATGCCTTTAAAGCTATTTTATCATGATTACAAGGTGTTAGTGTGTGACCCATTAGGTCCAACTTAGCTTCTGACATAATTGGGTTTGGGCCCAACAAGCCCACAACCTAATTAATGACAACACAGAGCACTAGCAATGCTTTGTTGCCCCAGAACTAGTCAGATTAATGACTTGATCATCCTATTGCACATATTTGGTTACTGTATGTATTTCCCTTCGTCTCGGTTACCATCCCATTAACCTAGGGTAAGGAAATGTATCAACCCCTGCGGTTTAGGGTAAGCTTTATTCGAAATAGGGAATCTTCAATTTTCTGACTCTAAAGGCAGATCATCTCATGATCTCTTTTACTATGCATAGATTCCCGAGTCCCTGTAAATGTCATCCCGATTTCTCCGGTTTACAGATAACCTAATCTCTCACAGAGATTTGACGAATTCCTTCAGCTTATTACCCTAGCCCTGTGCTCTTTCAGGACACACCCAACAGTATACCTATGAGTCTCCATGTTTCAGGCAGACAAGGCATACAATCAAAACATGCCTTCAAGAACACAGTCAAGGTAATAATAACTTCTGGTCTAAGGAAAGACATACCCAAATATAAAGAGATTACTCTAATGACACTGTCTATGAGATTTCCTCATAGAGTCTCTTTTTGGGTCTGTTCAGTGCGAGCTATACTATTATAGGTCCACCCACGACTTTAGCTAAGACATCTCCATATCTGTAGCTCATGAGGTCTTTACCTTGTATCCATATGCAAGTAGATAAGTCGTACTAGTCTTACCCGAGATCACTGATCCCCAAACTCAGTGTCTCTAGACTAGGAACATATAATTAGGAATAGACATGCGATATCCTTGAATCTTCATGATCGTGATCTCATCATAGATACTCAAGAGATACTTGTTCTATTCCAAGGGGTTTATCCAATTTTCTCATATAATATTAACAATAATATCGAGACAAAATATGAAACTGAATAAATTGTGCTTTTATTTATTTGCGACAAACAAAGTTCTACATCTAGTGTCCTTTATTTAATCAAAAGATTGTCTCTAGGACACCCATATACTAACAAGCTCCCACTTGGCCTAGAGCTAATCAGACCTAAGTCGTATGCCCAAAGCCTCATAATGACTATCATGTTTTCTCTGAGAAACAGCCTTTGTCAGAGAATCGGCCAGGTTATCGTCTGTGGGAACATAATCCATTTTTACATCATTCCTATCAATGATTTCTGTGATCAGATGATATCTGCGGAGCACGTGTTTAGATCTTTGATGAGACCTAGGTTCCTTTGACTGCTCAATGGCTCCTGTGTTGTCGCAAAGCAACTGTATGGGCTCATCCACGCTTGGAACCACCCTTAGTTCATTTATGAACTTCTTGATCCACACGACCTCCTTAGCTGCTTCTGAATCAGCTATGTATTCAGCTTCTGACGTTGAATCTGCTGTTGTCTCCAGCTTGGAACTCTTCCAAGACACTGCCCCACCATTTAAGGTGAATACAAATCTTGACTGTGACTTGCAGTCATCCTTGTCACTCTAAAAGCTGACATCAGTGAACCCTTTCACTGTTAACTCATTAACCCCACCATAGACCAGAAACACATCCTTAGTTCTTCTTAAGTATTTAAGGATGGTTTTGACTGCCGTCCAGTGACCCTCTCCAGGGTCCGACTGGTATCTGCTCGTAATACTTAAAGCATGAGACATCTGGTCTCGTACATATCATGGCATACATGATGGATCCAATAGCCGAAGCGTATGGAATTCCACTCATGCGATCCTTCTCAGGCTGTGACTTAGGACACATAGCCCTTCATAGGTGTACCCCATGACTGACAGGAAGAAAACCCCTTTTCGACCCTTCCATGCTAAACCTCTTTAGCATCTTGTCAACATACGTGGATTGAGATAAACCCAACAGCCTCTTGGATCTATCTCTATAGATCTTTATACTAAGTATAAAGGCTGCCTCTCCCAAATCCTTCATGGTGAAGTTTTCTGAAAGCCACTCTTTCGTTATTTTTAATGTGGGGATGTCACTTCCTATTAGCAATATGTCATCTACATAAAGTACTAGGAAGACGACATTACTCCCACTAACCTTCCTGTAAACACAAGGCTCATCCTAGTTCTTGATAAAACCGTTACTCTTAACGACTTCATCAAAACGTATATTCCAACTCCTTGATGCTTGCTTTAGCCCATATATTGAACTTTGTAGTTTGCATACCATATGCTCCTGATCTTTGATTTCAAAGCCTTCAGGTTGTGTCATGTACACTTCCACCTTCAATAACCCATTCAAGAAGGCGGTCTTGACATCTATTTGCCAAATTTCATCGTCGTGGTATGCTGCTATTGCAAGCATGATCCTAATAGATTCGATCATGGCAACTGGTGAGAAAAAAAGGAGAAAAAAAGTTTATTTTATTTCATAAATATGGACCATCGATTAGATTATAATCGGACGGAAATGAAAGGGGTAGGCAAAGGTAGGTAAAATGGGAGTAGGCAAAATAACCTATTCCGAAAAAAGTTTGCAAACGGATGCATCCCCATATATATATGACTTTGATGTTTCTAAAGTGAATGTAGATAAGTTATCTACATTCACTCCCAAAACGACGTTGTTTTGGATTGAAAAATTTAAAAATTATAATGAAAAAGACTGGGTACGATTTTCCATTTTTTCATGCATGTAAGCCTATTATAGGCTCCAAAAATTCATTAAAAATTAATCCTTCCATGAAATCCAATGAAACTTGGAGGGGTGTTGGATATATTTAAGCTAAGATGCTTGCAAAAAATCAGATCAAAATTCCATGTCTGAGTACGATTTTCCATTTTTTCATGCATGTAAGCCTATTATATTTAAGCGTGGATGCTTGCAAAAAACCAGATCAAAATTCCATGACTGGGTACGATTTTCCATTTTTTTCATGCATGTAAGCCTATTATAGGCTCCAAAAATTCATTAAAAATCAATACCTCCATGAAATCTAATGAAACTTGGAGGGGGTGTTGGATATATTTAAGCGTGGGTGCTTGCAAAAAAATCAGATCAAAATTCCATGTCTGGGTACGATTTTCCATTTTTTTCATGCATGTAAGCCTATTATATTTAAGTGTGGATGCTTGCAAAAAACCATATCAAAATTCCATGCCTGGGTTTGATTTTCCAATTTTTCATGCATGTAAGCCTATCATAGGCTCCAAAAATTCATTAAAAATCAATCCTTCCATGAAATACCAATGAAACTTGGAGCGGGTGTTGTATATATTTAAGCGTGGAAGGTTGCAAAAAACCAGATCAAAATTCCATGCCTGGGTACGATTTTCCATTTTTTCATACATGTAAGCATATTATAGGCTCCAAAAATTCATTAAAAATCAACACCTCCATGAAATCCAATGAAACTTGGAGGGGGTGTTGGATATATTTAAGAGTAGATGCTTGCAAAAAATCAGATCAAAATTCCATGTCTGAGTACGATTTTCCATTTTTTCATGCATGTAAGTCTATTGTATTTAAGTGTAGATGCTTACAAAAAACCAGATCAAAATTCCATGACTGGGTACGATTTTCCATTTTTTCATGCATGTAAGCCTATTATAGGCTCCAAAAATTCATTAAAAATCAATCCTTCCATGAAATCCACTGAAACTTGGAGGGGGTGTTGCATATATTTAAGCGTGGATGCTTGCAAAAAACCATATCAAAATTTCATGCATGGGTACGATTTTCCATTTTTCATGCATGTAAGCATATTATAGGTTCCAAAAATTCATTAAAAATCAATCCTTCCATGAAATCCAATGAAACTTGGAGGGGGTGTTGGATATATTTAAGCATGGATGCTTACAAAAAAACCAGATCAAAATTCCATGCCTGGGTACAGTTTTCCATTTTTTCATGCATGTAAGCCTATTATAGGCTCCAGAAATTCATTAACAATTAATCCTCCCATGAAATCCAATGAAACTTGGAGGGGGTGTTGGATATATTTAAGCTGGATGCTTGCAAAAAATCAGATCAAAATTCCATGTCTGAGTATGATTTTCAATTTTTTCATGCATTTAAGCCTATTATATTTTAGCGTGGATGCTTGTTAAAAACCAGATCAAAATTCCATGACTGGGTACGATTTTCCATTTTTTCATGCATGTAAGCCTATTATAGGCTCAAAAATTCATTAAAAATCAATCCTTCCATGAAATCCAATGAAACTTGGAGGGGGTGTTGGATATATTTAAGCGTGGATGCTTGCAAAAAACCAATTTAAAATTTCATGCATGGGTTTGATTTTCCATTTTTTCATGCATGTAAGCCTATTATAGGCTCCAAAAATTCATTAAAAATCAATCCTTCCATGAAATCCAATGAAACTTGGAGGGGGTGTTGGATATATTTAAGTGTGGATGCTTGCAAAAAATCAGATCAACTTTCCATGTCTGAGTACGATTTTCCATTTTTTCATGCATGTAAGCCTATTTTATTTAAGCGTCGATGCTTGCAAAAAACCATATCCAAATTCCATGCCTGGGTTTGATTTTCCATTTTTTTCATGCATGTAAGCCTATTATAGGCTCCAAAAATTCATTAAAAATCAATCCTTCCATGAAATCGAATGAAACTTATAGGGGGTGTTGGATATATTTAAGCGTGGATGCTTGTAAAAAACCAGATCAAAATTCCATGCCTGGGTTTGATTTTCCAATTTTTCATGCATGTAAGCCTATTATACGCTCCAAAAATTCATTAAAAATCAATCCTTCCATGAAATCCAATGAAAGTTGGAGGGGGTGTTGGATATATTTAAGCGTGGATGCTTGCAAAAAATCAGATCAACTTTCCATGTCTGAGTACGATTTTCCATTTTTTCATGCATGTAAGCCTATTTTATTTAAGCGTAGATGCTTGCAAAAAACCATATCCAAATTCCATGCCTGGGTTCGATTTTCCATTTTTTTCATGCATGTAAGCCTATTATAGGCTCCAAAAATTCATTAAAATTCAATCTTTCCATGAAATCGAATGAAACTTGTAGGGGGTGTTGGGTATATTTAAGCATGGATGCTTGCAAAAAACCAGATCAAAATTCCATGCCTGGGTTTGATTTTCCATTTTTTCATGCATGTAAGCCTATTATAGGCTCCAAAAATTCATTAAAAATCAATCATTCCATGAAATCGAATGAAACTTGTAGGGGGTGTTGGATATATTTAAGCGTGGTTGCTTGCAAAAAATCAGACCAAAATTCCATGCCTAGGTTTGATTTTCCAATTTTTCATCCATGTAAGCCTATTATACGCTCCAAAAATTCATTAAAAATCCATCCTTCCATGAAATCCAATGAAACTTGGAGGGGGTGTTGGATATATTTAAGTGTGGAAGCTTGCAAAAAACCAGATCAAAATTCCATGCCTGGGTACGACTATCCATTTTTTCATGCATGCAAGCATATTATAGGCTCCAAAAATTCATTAAAAATCAATACCTCCATGAAATCCAATGAAACTTGGAGGGGGTGTTGGATATATTTAAGCGTGGATGCTTGCAAAAAACCAGATCAAATTTCCATGCCTGTGTTTGATTTTTCATTTTTTCATGCATGTAAGCCTATTATAGGCTCCAAAAATTCATTAAAAATCAATTCTTCCATGAAATCAAATGAAACTTGGAGGGGGTGTTGGATATATTTACGCGTGGATGCTTGCAAAAAACCAGATCAAAATTCCATGCCTATGTTTGATTTTCCATATTTTCTCACTATTTATATTCTTTTCTCTTCTTTTTTCGTTTATCGATTTGTGAGTCCGTGTGTTTTGAGATTGTTTAAGGTTTAAGGTTTATTATACACAACACAAGTTCTTCCTCTACTACTATTTCAGCATTTATCATATATAGTGGTACACCACTCAATTGAGCCATCATAGAAAACACGCACACAATTTGAACTACGTAAATCTGAGCCAAAAATCTTTGAAAACTTGACAATGAATTCTTGGGTCAGAGGCAAGTGTATCGGTAAGGGCGCGTTTGGCACCGTCAACGTCGCTCTTCGCAAATTCGACAATCGGCTATTCGCTGTGAATTCCGTGAATCTCAAAACTGGTCACCCATGTCAACTCGAAGCTTTAGAGAACGAGATTCGGATCCACCAGCGCATCTCTTCGCCGCACGTGGTGGCCTTCCTCGGCGACGATGCCACCTACAAACACCGAAACCTTCATATGGAGTACTTGCCATGTGGAACACTCGCTGACCTGGACACTGATGTGGACGAGAGCTTGGTGAGGGGTTACACGTGGTGCTTGGTGAGCGCGCTCCGGCACGTGCACTCAAACCGCGTCGTTCACTGTGACGTTAAGGGGGAGAATGTCCTCGTCGTATTTAATGAATGCAAGCTCTCTGACTTCAGATTGGCTGTGGAATTTCTCGACGAATGTTTTCCGGGGGTGTAACCTCGCGGGACCCCGCTGTGGATGGCGCCGGAGGTGATTCACATGGAATACCAGGGGTCGGAGTCTGACGTGTGGTCGTTGGGATGCATGGTGATCGAGATACTCACCGGAAAACCGGCGTGGGAAGGAAACACTGTTGACAGTTGACACGCTGAGACGAATCGGTTACTCTACCGAGTTGCCGGAGTTTCCGACTCGGTTGTCGGAACTCGGCCGGGATTTCCTCGAGAAGTGTCTGAGGAGGGAACCGTGGCGGCGGTGGAGCTGCGATGAGCTGCTGCAGCATCCATTTTTGCTGCCATGTTCTACCAATTTTAGAAATTGGTACGAAGGAGAAGGGACACGTTTGGAATATATTGATATGATGAAGGTATTTGAGGAAATAATAATAATAGTAACAAGCATTTACAGCTTTTATTTTAAATTATTTAATTCATATTGTTTAATCTTGTAGTGTTTAAATATATATTTATGTTGTTGGGTTATGTATATTGATTACTTCTCATGTGCATGTGACAAAAACGTGATTTTTTTTTAGTACATAAAACGTGATCTTTGTTTAAAGGATTTTAAAAAAAGAAAAGGGAAATCTTTTTTTTTTTTTTTGAAAATCGAAAATCTCTTTAAAATTGAATAGAATCACACACAACACATACAACCAAGCATTGAGATTTGATATTGACATGGCGTGGCCTCAGGGTGGATTTGGCTGCACCATCTACCCCACGCAAATATTTTTTACGCAATTCTGATTTAAACTTCAGAAAACTTAAAATGTTTTTATTTACTTTTAGTAATAATTAAGCTTCTCTCTCTCTCTTTTTTTTTCTCAGGTTGTTAAGCATTTTCAAGAATTATTTGCTCAGACCAAGTATAAGGAAGCTGCAGAGCTTGCTGCAGAATCTCCACGAGGAATACTTCGTACTCCTGACACTATTGCTAAACTTCAGGTATACTTTGTGTTTCATGTATTTATTCGTTCTTTTTTTATTGTTCTTGTTAAGTTAATGCATTCAGTTTGTGGTATGCCTATTGAAATAGTGCCATATTAATATGGGAGTTTAATATGCTCTTCATGTCAAGTTATTGATTTGCCTTTGCTAATTTGCTTCAGAGTGTACCTGTGCAAGCTGGGCAAACGCCACCACTATTGCAATACTTCGGTACTCTGTTAACGAGGGGAAAACTCAATACTTATGAGTCTTTAGAACTATCACGCCTTGTTGTAAATCAGAACAAAAAAAATCTTTTGGAAAATTGGCTAGCAGAGGACAAACTTGAATGCAGTGAAGAGCTTGGTGACCTTGTGAAGGTACTGACAGAAATTTGAATTGTTTTTCTGTTTATTGTATGGACTTATTTATTAAGTTCATTTTTTGAGGGTTTGGGGAAGGAAAATCCGAATTGTCAATTCCTCTTGAGGGAACTCATTTTTTGTTCACTGATTTGCATTTTGTACTTCTTTCCTTTGTCTTCCTAATTATAATGACAATTGGCATATGATGCAGACTGTGGATAATGACCTTGCATTGAAAATTTATATCAAAGCTAGAGCCACACCGAAAGTTGTTGCAGCTTTTGCTGAGAGGAGGGAATTTGACAAGATTCTGATATATTCTAAGCAGGTAATAAAAACTTTTATTAGGTTTTGTAGAATCATAAAAATAGTGGTATTGTGATTCAAATATTAAATTCTTGTCTCATTTATTACTTAGTTTAATTATTTTTTTGTTTTGTAGTAAATTTCTGATGCATTCTTCTCTTTTTCTTTGCTGAAGGTTGGATACACCACCAGATTACAAGTACCTACTGCAAACAATTTTACGGGCAGACCCCCAGGTATGCAGGTTATTTCTGATCAAATATTTGATTCAGTTACGCCTTACCTTTGAGTTCCTTCACTTTTGTGATGCACTTGTTTTTGCTCTGAAGTCTGAGCGTAGCATAACTTGCTTAAAATAGTAGCACCTCTAGTTGCATCCAAATGGAAATGGTTTATTCATGCTTATGTTTACCTATCAACAACATTTGTATCTTGCTAATCTACTTCGAATTGTTTATTTTTCGAGCATCCTTGTTGGTTTTTTGTATAGCATTATTCAAAACCTGCTTGATTGCAGGGTGCTGTAAATTTTTCTCTGATGATGTCTCAAATGGAGGGAGGTTGCCCAGTTGAATAAAATACAATAACTGATATCTTTCTTCAGGTTTATCTGGAGTTCACTTTTTTTATTGATATTTGGCTCATTCTGCTCTTATATCATTAATTTAGATGTAGTTTCAAAAGGCAGTATCATGTACAATCTTTTTTATTTTCTTCCCATTATGTTCCTTTTCGAAAATTGATAATGAAAAACAATACTAATTATTTGAAACCAAATTAATTTTAATCTTTTTGCTTATATGTGTGCTGGAACATTTTTTATATATTTCTTGTAATTTTTTAGAGGAATTTGATCCGTGAGGCAACGACCTTTTTATTGGATGTGCTGAAACCAAACCTACCTGAACATGGATATCTTCAAACAAAGGTTCTTTTATTTTCTGTGATGTTATCTCCGTCCCTGAACTTAATGGTTATATATATATATTTATATATATATACATATATATATATACTTCTAATTTTTTTTTTGAAAGTTTTCCATGTATCATTTTTAGGTTCTGGAAATTAATCTAATGTCCTTTCGAAATGTTGCTGCTGCTATATTGGCCAATGGCATGTTCAGTCATTATGATCGCCCACGTATTGGACAACTCTGTGAAAAGGCGGGCCTTTTCACACGGGCTCTTCAGGTTCTTCGCTTGAATTCTGATGGTCTGAATAATATATTGAACCTTTTTGTTTGTGTCAAGTGCAGCATTATACTGAGTTTCCTGACATCAAACGTGTCATTGTGAATACACATGCCATTGAATCGCAGGTTTGGATTGCAAGTGCTCAAATGACCTAATCTATCATATAATTGTTTTATATTCTTACTATATGGTGCTTTTCAGGCTTTGGTTGAGTTCTTTGGAACCCTTTCTAAAGAATGGGCACTTGAGTGTATGAAAGATATTTTACTGGTCAATCTTAGGGGAAATCTACTAGTAATTGTGTTGGTACTGTTTTTTAATTAATGTTGTTATAAGACCTTTCTATTCTTTTTTAGGATTCCTTAACTGGTTTATCAAAGAATCTTACTAGTACATGATTGCAGATTGCTAAGGAATATTCTGAGCAGCTGGGTGTTGATGCATACATTAAACTCTTTGAGGAATTCAAATCATATGAAGGACTGTACTTTTTCTTGGGTGCATATTTGAGCTCCAGGTATTTCCTTCTTATTGGAGAATGAACATGACCTCAGCTCACTAGATGGCTGTCTTTCCTTTTCTAGTTTTCTTTCTATTGTAATTTTGGTTTTTCTATTGTCTTGTATAGTGAGGATCCTGATATTCACTTCAAGTACATTGAAGCTGATGCTAAAACTGGACAAATTAAAGAGGTAGAGCATGTGACTAGGGAATCAAACTTTTATGATGCTGAAAAGACAAAGAATTTTCTAATGGTGGCCAAGCTTCCTGATGCACGCCCATTGATTAATGTGTGTGATCATTTTGGTTTCGTTCCTGATCTCACACATTATCTTTATACTAACAACATGCTTCGCTATATTGAAGGTCATGTTCAAAAGGTAACTTGTTTTCGGGGTTGTTTTTTATTTTGTGATTCTTAGAATCTGTGTGTTTTTTAAATCCTTAGCAAATTTTAAAACTGAGACTTAAACATTACACTTCTTGCTTCTAGGTCAATCCTAGAAATGCTCCTCTAGTTGTAGGACAGTTGTTAGATGATGAATGCCCTGAAGATTTCATTAAAGGCCTTATACTTTCAGTTCGTTCTCTTCTGCCAGTTGAGCGTTTAGTTGAAGAATGTGAGAAGAGGTGCGCTAGTTTCTTCTTTACCTTTCATCTCCAGTATTGCCATATTCTTTTCTCATTTCGCTTTCTATGCATAGGAATCGTCTCCGCTTGCTTACTCAGTTCTTGGAGCATCTTGTAAGTGAAGGAAGCCAGGACGTGCATGTGCATAATGCTCTGGGTAAAATCATCATTGACAGCAACAACAATCCTGAGCATTTTCTCACAACTAACCCATATTATGATTCTCATGTTGTTGGTAAATATTGTGAGAAGCGGGATCCTACTCTTGCTGTTGTTGCTTATCGAAGAGGGCAATGCGATGATGAGCTTGTTAAAAATTCCTTGTTCAAACTCCAGGCAAGGTATGTGTACTATCCTTCATTAGGAATATGTCATTTTATTTCATAATGCTAATCTAGGACACTCACGTTACTTCCTAATGTTTGTGTTAGATATGTTGTGGAAAGGATGGACACTGACCTCTGGGAGAAAGTTCTTAATCCAGAGAATGAGTTTAGAAGGCAGTTGATTGATCAAGTAGTATCCACTGCTTTACCTGAAAGCAAGAGTCCTGAGCAAGTTTCAGCAGCTGTGAAAGCTTATATGACTGCCGATCTTCACCACGAGTTGATTGAACTTCTTAAAAAGATCGTGCTACAAAATTCTGCATTTAGTGGAAACTTTAATCTACAAAATTTGCTCATCCTTACTGCAATCAAGGCAGATCCTTCTAGAGTTATGGATTACATAAACAGGTTGGACAACTTTGATGGGCCTGCAGTGGGAGAGGAGGCAGTGGAAGAACAACTATATGAAGAGGCATTTGCTATTTTGAAGAAATTTAATTTGAATATTCAGGCTGTTAATGTCCTGCTAGATAACCTTCGGACCATTGATCGTGCTGGGGAGTTTGCTTTTCGGGTTGAAGAAGATGCTGCTGTTTGGAGCCAGGTGGCTAAGGCGCAACTAAGAGAAGGCTTAGTGAGTGATGCAATTGAATCATTCATTCGTGCAGATGATGCAACTCATTTCTTAGAGGTTATAAAGGCGGCCGAAGATGATGATGTATACCAAGATCTGGTAAAATACCTTCTCATGGTTAGGCAGAAGACCAAAGAACCCAAGGTGGACAGCGAGCTCATTTATGCTTATGCTAAGATTGATCGGCTTGGAGAAATTGAAGAGTTTATACTGATGCCAAATTTTGCCAATTTACCAAACGTTGGAGACCGCTTGTACGATGAGGCTCTGTATGAAGCTGCAAAAATAATATTTGCCTTTATTTCTAATTGGGCTAAGTTAGCAGTCACATTGGTTAAGCTTAAACAGTTCCAAGGTGCTGTTGATGCTGCCAGGAAAGCAAACAGTTCTAAAACATGGAAGGAAGTTTGTTTTGCCTGTGTTGATGCTGAGGAATTCCGCTTAGCCCAGATTTTTGGTCTCAATGTCGTCATTCAGGTGAAATTCTTTTCTAGTATATAATGTAACATTTGAAATTTCTTCTCATCAGGATTGATTGCCCTCGCTGCACTCCAAAAAAGTTATACAGATTTCCCCATATTGGAAATCCATTAAATGCAAGTTAAAGAATGTAGATACTAGTAAATACTAACAACACGTGGTAGATAAACTGTCAGATTGCTCTGTCTGTCTTTTGGCTGTTCTCTGACTACTTACTACTCTATTATTATGAAGGTGGATGATTTGGAGGAAGTTAGTGAGTTTTATCATAACAGAGGATGCTTCAATGAACTCATTTCTCTAATGGAGAGTGGACTAGGATTGGAGCGTGCATATATGGGTATATTTACGGAGTTGGGAGTTCTTTATGCAAGATATCATCCTGAGAAGCTAATGGAACACATTAAGTTGTTCTCAACTCGGCTCAACATTCCAAAGCTTATTCGGGCATGTGATGAACAGCAGCACTGGAAAGAACTTACATACCTATACATCCAATATGATGAGTTTGATAATGCTGCAACCACTGTAATGAATCACTCACCAGAAGCATAGGACCACATGCAATTCAAAGATGTTATAGTTAAAGTTGCAAGTGTGGAGCTCTACTATAAGGCTGTTCACTTTTACTTGCAAGAACATCCTGATATTATAAATGATCTTCTTAATGTGATTGCTCTTCGTGTGGACCATACTCGCGTAGTAGATATAATGCGAAAGGTCTGCATGTCTCATGCTATTTATGAATGCCTACAGTTTTAGTTTTATTTGGTGAGATAACTAATTGGTTTTAAATGCTTTTCTGTAATAATATTGTTTGTTGCATGGACTTTTTGGTTTTTAGGCTGGCCACCTCAGATTAGTTAAGCCTTACATGGTTGCTGTTCAAAGCAACAATGTGTCTGCTGTTAATGAAGCATTGAATGAAATTTACGTTGAGGAGGACGACTATGACAGAGTTCGTGAATCAATAGATCTGCATGACAACTTTGATCAGATAGGTCTTGCACAGAAGGTGCATCCCACTTATTTTATTTTGGCAATTAACAAAAATTAAGATTGCAATGTTGTTGGGAAATTTAAAACTTTTGCGTTATTATTCACAGCTTCAACAATACGCATGAGCAGATTGATAACCATGAGCTTCTTGAGATGAGGCGTGTTGCTGCATACATTTATAAGAAAGCAGGAAGATGGAAGCAATCCATTGCTTTGTCAAAGAAATACAATCTTTACAAGGACTGTATGGAAACTTGCTCTCAATCTGGTGACCGTGAACTCTCAGAGGATTTGCTTGTCTACTTTATTGAGAAGGTGTTGATTTTCTTTTCCTTTTCCTTGAAATATCAAGCTTCAGCATTCATAGATTAGATACTAATAACTAGGTGAGGCTCTTTTGGCATGGTGCAGTTTGATCTCTGCTTCACCTAGAAATAATTTTGATTCTTTCTTTCTTTCTACACCCCACTGTTGTTTTCTTCCTCATGCTTTCAGCATTAGTTCGTTTCTCTTAATTTTAACAAAGGAATATATTGGTACATTTGCAGGGGAAGAAAGAGTGTTTTGCGTCATGCCTCTCTGTCTGTTATGATCTAATACGGCCAGATGTTGCTCTTGAGCTAGCTTGGATGAACAATATGATTGATTTTGCTTTCCCATATCTCTTACAGGTATATTTTTATTTGGGGTTGTATAATTAAATTTACTAACGGATGAAATTTATTCTCTTGTTGCTAACTGTCTTTTTTTTATTCTTTAAGTTTATTCGAGAGTATACAGGCAAGGTAGATGAGCTTATCAAGGACAAAGTGGAGAGAAAGCTAAGGAGAAGGAGGAGAAGGGCATAAATGCTCAGCAGGTACTTTTTTCAAATTTGTTGTTTGGTTTTAGCTTTTGGGTCTAATATTCTGTTTGATTTCATTACTAACTATCAGGAGTTTATTATATCATTTCTATATTTTTTTCATGACACATATATCAACTTATGTACTTATTATCTAACTAGTTCTTATTATTTTGTTTTCAGTTTGAAAGTAAGATTACCATTTTACAAGTTATCAACACAGTACGTTACTTGAAAACGAAGTAGAACTTGTTAACTATGGTCATATGTGATTTATATACAAGTTGTGCTCTTTTTTTCCCTTTAAAATAAAAGGGTACACTTGTTTATTATAATTTTTATTTAATTATTCTCTTAACTAAAACACTTGTATTTTTCTTTGTTAATCAAATAAGAATGACAATAAATATATAACAGTGACAACAGACAGTAATTCTTAAGAAAATACTGAAAGTATAAAATTCTGGATTAAATTATCGAAATTGTAATAATGATTATTCAATCCAGTAATTTCATTAATGCATTTGTTTTTTCTATTGATGGAAGCGTTTAGTTGTTGGTCGTCTTGTTATTGGCCTTTGCTTTTTGCTTAAACCTTGTAAGCTTTTTGAATCGATTACTCTGGATTTCAGGTGGCTGGCATTTCAAAGAAAGTTGCAATGACTATAGGGATTGCTGTTGATCATCGCCGGAAGAACCCTTCTTTGGAGAGTCTTCAGGCTAATGCTCACAGGCTGAAGAATACAAGGCTAAGTTAGTTGTCTTCCCAAGACGCGCTAGGAAACTTAAGGTGAGAATGACTAATTGAAGTACATTGATGGAATGATGGTAATCTCTTGGTTTATTAGTACATTGATGGAATAAAAATAGAAAGAAATGGAAATTTAAAATTTTTACTCTTTCTTTAAGGAAAAAAAAAAGAGTGCAAGGTGAGCTGCGAATGGAAACAATATTAGTACTACAAAAATATTAGTACTAATTAATTGAATACAGAGACAGAGATGTAGTTTATCCTCTTTGAGTATACGCAGAAAAAGTAATGTCACATAAACAACCTTAATATATACAAAAATCCATCCCTTCCACTAGATTTAACTTTGGATCTGACCACAGTCAGACCAAAACTTTTCTGCAAAATCCACAAGCAATCAAATTGCACAGTGATTGTCCTTTCTTGCCTCTCTAAATGTTATTC
This sequence comes from Gastrolobium villosum, assembly GCA_032173675.1. NCBI lineage: Eukaryota > Viridiplantae > Streptophyta > Magnoliopsida > Fabales > Fabaceae > Gastrolobium > Gastrolobium villosum. The sequence continues at coordinate 32,310 of JAVKPL010003843.1, forward strand.
ATATAGCATTTTTCAAACAGAAAAGGGCATAGATATTGATCTGATCACTTCCATTCAGGTTATATTTACATCCAAAGTTTCCCCTCACCCTTTTCTCACTATGCCTGAAATTTAGATATTTTCATGTAGTTTCAAATTAGTAATCGATGGTTTGATGTCAGTAAAGCACAAACCTTTGCATCTGTGCTGAATCCTTGCATGGATCTGACTTGCACATGTCCATTAACTAGTAGTAGAGGTAGCAAAACAAGAACGATGAGAGAAAGCTGCCAGTTTGCCTCAAAGGAAATTACTAAGGCTGTAATTGCTGTAGCCATATCTTGAACCAGCAAACCAAGTGCATCCCCAACCAAAGCTCAAATTGAAGCAGCATCAGTTGACAACCTTGCTCCGAGTGCTCCACTTGAATGCTCATCTTGATCAAACCAGCCTACTTCCATGTGAATTATTTTCTCAAAACACATTAGCAGGATCCTTTTTATCAACTTAGAACCATTTTGGTGCTCTCCATTTTGGAGCTGAGAGTTGAACATTGTGTTTTTGGTTATTGTTATTTTGGTTCATGTTGTTGAATAAACTTTAAATGTTTTGTTAGTTTTATATTTAATAGTCTTAATTAAGGAGTCATGTGTTTGTAAGTGAAAGGCCAAGAGTTGTAAGAAAGTGAAAGGCCAAGAGTAAGAAAGTGAAAGGCCAAGAGTTGTAAGAAAGTGAAAGGCCAAGAGTTGTGTGAAAGGCCAAGAGAAAGTGAAAGGCCAAGAGTTAGAGAGGCCAAGAGTTGGAAGTTTAGTTTTGTGGTTTATGGCTAATTTAATGTTTGGTTCATGAAAAGGCAATCTAGTGCCTATATAAACTAATCCATATTGTAAGCAACATATCACAAGAAAAAGAGAAATACAAGTTTTGTCTTCTCCACAAGAAAATAGTTGTTTTTATTTTAAGTTCTACATTATAGTGATACCACAAATTGGTATCAGAGCTATGGAGAGGGGGAGTGATATGGCACTACCTAAGTTGACGAAGGAGAACTACGAGAATTGGAGCATCCAGATGAAGGCTCTTCTCGGATCCCAGGACGCTTGGGAGAATGTTCAAGCAGGTTTTGTAGAACCACAGGACACTGGAGGCCATTCGGCGGCTCAAACCAAAGCGTTGAAAGAGACGCGTGCAAAAGACAAGCTGGCGTTATTCATGCTCTTCCGAGCTGTAGACGAATCCGGGTTCGAGAAGATAGCAAATTGTGAGACCTCAAAGGCAGCCTGGGACATCTTAGCAAATGTCTATAGAGGAGCTAACCGGGTTAAACAAGTCCGGCTTCAAACCCTTCGTGCCGAGTTGGAGGGAATGAAGATGAAGGACACGGAAGGAGTATCCGGGTTCGTTGCCCGGGTTCAAGGAATTGTGAACCAGTTAAAACGGAATGGAGAAGATATACCTGACACCAGAGTGGTGGAGAAAATCTTGAGATCTTTGACAGACCAGTTCGAAAACGTGGTTTGTGCCATAGAGGAGTCCAAGGACCTGTCTACACTCACCATTGACGAGTTGGCGGGTTCCCTTGAAGCGCATGAACAAAGAAAGAAGAAGAAGGAGGAAACTCTTGAGCAGGCACTTCAGACCAAAGCAACAATTAAAGATGAGAAGATGCTCTATTCTCAAAATTTTCGAGGTAGAGGACGTGGCCGCGGTGGACGAGGTACTAGCCGTGGTGGTAGAGGTCGAGGCCGAAGTCAAGAAGTGTATAGTGATGAGGTAGGACAGTCAAATCAACAAAACTGGAGAGGAAGAGGACGAGGTCGACGAGGAGGTCGGTCACATTATTCAAACATCGAGTGTTACAAATGTGGAAAGTTTGGTCACTATGCAAAAGATTGTAACTCGGACAAGTGTTACAACTGTGGCAAAGTCGGACATTTCGCAAGAGAATGCAGAGAGGAGAAAAAGGTGGAGGAGACGTCCAACCTAGCCACAGAAGGCGAGATGAAGGATGGTGTCTTGTTAATGACACACAGTAAAGGAAGTCCAGACGATGACATGGAGTGGTATCTTGACACGGGTGCGAGCAACCACATGTGCGGACATAAGGACTTCTTCAAGGAGATGAGAAAGGTGGAAACCGGACATGTTTCGTTCGGGGATGCCTCAAAGGTTGAGGTAAAAGGCCGAGGTACGATCTGTTTCCTACAAAAGGACGGGTTAATTGGCTCAATTCGAGATGTGTACTATGTACCCGACCTAAAAAGCAATATTTTAAGCATGGGTCAACTGATGGAGAAAGGTTACTCGGTTATTATGAAAGACCGGGTATTGTATTTGAAAGATGAGCAAGGTCGGCTGATAGTTCGGGTTCAAATGGGTAAGAATCGTATGTATAAACTAAATCTGAAATGTATACAGGTTGAATGTTTACAAGCCGAGGTGGAAGATAAGGCGTCACTTTGGCATCTCCGGTTTGGTCACCTACATTATGGTGGTCTAACCGAGTTGGCAAAGAAGAAGATGGTGGAAGGGTTACCTGGCATCAACTTTGAAGGAAAGTTTTGTGAGAGTTGTGTACTTGGCAAGCATGCCAGGACCACGTTTCAGAAGATGGCAAGATTCCGGGCTAAGCAACCTCTGGAACTAATACATACCGACTTGTGTGGACCCATCAATCCGGGTTCCTTCAGCGGTAAGAAGTATTTTATTTCCTTTATTGATGATTTCTCACGGAAAACTTGGGTTTACTTTCTGAAGGAGAAGTCCGAGGTGTTTGATGTGTTCAAAAGGTTCAAGGTGATGATTGAGAAGGCAACAGGAAGCTATATCAAATCGGTGCGGTCTGACAGAGGTGGGGAATATACCTCAACAGCGTTTATGTCTTTCTGTGAGGAACAGGGGATAAGGAGGTTTCTAACAGCACCATACTCACCACAACAGAATGGCGTGGCTGAAAGGAAGAACCGGACTATTCTTGACATGGTTCGGTCAATGCTGAAGAACAAAAGGATGCCGAAGGAGTTTTGGGCGGAAGCTGTGCAGTGTGCTGTGTATGTGCAGAACCGATGTCCACATTCGAACTTGGATGATAAAACTCCACAGGAAGCATGGAGCGGTCAAAAGCCTTCAGTGGCTCATCTCAGAGTTTTTGGCAGTATAGCCTATGCACACATACCGGACCAGCTCAGAACCAAGCTCGAGGATAAAAGCAAGAAATATGTTTTTATTGGATATGATGAAAAAACAAAGGGGTATAAGCTGTTTGACCCCGTCAACAAGAAAGTCATAGTAAGCAGAGATGTAAAGCTCAATGAAGCAAATGAGTGGGACTGGAACAATTCTTCTGAGGTAAACTTTGAAGACGGAATCTCAACACAAATTATCAACCCGGCAAGTCCTGAAGCTTCTGATGATGAAGATGAGGTACGACAACCCAGGATGCGAAGCATACAAGACATATATGAGTCAACAAGTGAGGTACATTTTGTTTGTCTTCTTGCAGACTCTGAGAACATAAGTTTTGAAGAAGCCATCCGAGATAAGAAATGGCAAGATGCCATGGATGAGGAGATAGAAGCCATTGACCGAAATAACACATGGGAGTTAGCCGAGCTACCAGAAGGAAGTCGGCCCATTGGAGTGAAGTGGGTGTTCAAGAAGAAGATGAATGCTCAAGGGGAGATAGAACGATATAAAGCTCGACTAGTTGCAAAAGGTTATAAGCAGAAGGCTGGAATTGACTATGACGAGGTGTTTGCCCCTGTTACAAGGATGGAGACAATTCGGCTACTCATCTCACAGGCTGCTCAATACAGATGGCCAATGCATCAAATGGATGTAAAGTCGGCATTTCTGAATGGTGTTCTTGAAGAAGAAGTTTATGTGGAACAACCGCCGGGCTACATGAAGGCAGGAGAAGAGAAGAAGGTGCTGAGATTGAAGAAAGCACTTTACGGGTTGAAGCAAGCACCACGGGCATGGAATGCTCGTATTGACAAATATTTCAAGGAGAATGGACTTGAACAATGTCCATATGAACATGCTGTTTATGTCAAGAAAAATGGAGGAGACTTGTTAATTGTGGCTCTTTATGTTGACGACCTCATTTTTATGGGAAACAATGCCAAGATGATACAAGAGTTCAAGAGCACAATGACAAGAGAGTTCGAAATGACAGATCTCGGTTTGATGAAGTTCTTTCTTGGTTTGGAAGTAAAACAAAATGAGAAGGGAATCTTCGTGTCACAGGAGGCTTATGCAAAAAAGATTTTGAAGAAGTACAAGATGGAAGATTGCAACCCAGTTTCAACACCAATGGAACCCGGTTCAAAACTCTCTAAGTTTGATGGAGGAGACCGTGTTGATGCAAGCAAGTACAGAAGTTTGGTGGGAAGCCTACGTTATCTCACATGCACGAGGCCGGATATCTCGTTAAGTGTCGGCATAGTAAGTCGGTTCATGGAGGAGCCGAGATACACACATTGGAAGGCGGTAAAGAGAATTCTGAGGTATGTTCAAGGTACAGTTTCACACGGGTTACACTACTCGAGCTCGGCAAAATACAAGTTGATTGGATATTCTGACAGTGATTGGTGTGGAGACGTAGATGATCGAAAGAGCACGGCTGGTTATGTGTTTTTCATGGGCAACACGGCATTCACCTGGATTTCGAAGAAGCAACCTATTGTGACACTGTCGACATGTGAAGCTGAATATGTAGCTGCATCTTGGTGTGTTTGTCATGCAATGTGGCTCAGGAATTTGCTAAGCAAGTTGGAGGAAAAACAAGTCGGTCAAACTGTGATCCGAATTGACAATAAGTCGGCTATAGAGCTAGCCAAGAACCCGGTAAATCATGAAAGAAGCAAGCATATTGACGTCCGATTTCACTTCATCCGGGATCAAGTAAAGGAAGGAAATGTGGAGCTAACACACGTGACCAGTCAAGAGCAAGTCGGGGACATCTTCACAAAGCCACTGCCGACGTTGCTGCTCAACAATTGCAAGAAGATGCTTGGGATGAAAGATGGCAGAACCATTTAAGTTTATGAAGGAGAATTGTTGAATAAACTTTAAATGTTTTGTTAGTTTTATATTTAATAGTCTTAATTAAGCAGTCATGTGTTTAGGTAAGTGAAAGGCCAAGAGTTGTAAGAAAGTGAAAGGCCAAGAGTTGTAAGAAAGTGAAAGGCCAAGAGTTGTGAGAAAGTGAAAAGCCAAGAGTTTTGAGAAAGTGAAAGGCCAAGAGTTAGAGAGGCCAAGAGTTAGAAGTTTAGTTTTGTGGTTTATGGCTAATTTAATGTTTGGGTCAATTTTAATCGTTTTTCATTTTATAATACTCTTTTAAATTATTCTTTTCAATTCTTTATTTATTATTTTATTTCTTTATTTCATTCTTTTTTAAAGAAAAACTTTTTTGGGTTTTCCGAAAGACGGATCAACAAAACGTATAAAATTAGGGTTTTGAAAAACAATTGTAAAAAGATTGTAGTAAGAGTACTAACACCTGTTTGATCTCCACCTTGTAATCTGAATGTAAATTTACATATGAATTACTTTGATCAAACTATTCACCATCTTTTATTTAATCGGTTAAACCCTAATTCCTTAGGGATCTTAACCTTATTAACCTTATTAGAACCCTAATTCCTTAGAGATTCCTTTTCAGGTTAAACATACAATTCGGTGAATCTTTCACGTTTGCAGTTCATGTAGCCTATCCCTAGTGCCTACATGAACAACTATTTTCCTCCTGTTCGGGAATTAGGATCCCAATATTCCTATTGTGAATCCTAACCCTAGTGATCTGTTAGAATGATCAGATCTAAAAGAACAATGAGATGAAGAGCGAAGGAAAATATATGCAGAAAGATAAACATATATAAATTAGATCCAAACTACAAGGGGTTCACATTCAGGGTTGTGACCCTTACCACAATACTAAGATCTAGCCAACCATATTCATGGATGATCTCAAGTAAAATTCAACAAGAAAGTAAATTACAGAATGATCGAAGGAAGAACGAAGAACAACTTCTTCTTCACAGCGACGGCCTCTTCTAGGTCAAAAACCAGTGTCCCTACAACCCCAAACCCTGTAGCAGATATTGTCCGCTTTGCCCCGGCCACCCAAAGGCCCGCCGGAACTCACAGTTTTACGTTCTGGGTTTACCCCCAAAAGGCCTCCACTAGGAAAGGTTTCCACACCCATATATATGGCATGCTTTGTTCTCCTTTCCAACCGATGTGGGATTTTACATCCTCCCCCACTGGGAATACAGCGTCCCCGCTGTACACACCGGTCCAGGACCAAGCTCTGATACCATTTGTAACAGCCCCAAACCCTGTAGCAGATATTGTCCGCTTTGCCCCGGCCACCCAAAGGCCCGCCGGAACTCACGGTTTTACGTTCTGGGTTTACCTCCAAAAGGCCTCCACTAGGAAAGGTTTCCACACCCATATATATGGCATGCTTTGTTCTCCTTTCCAACCGATGTGGGATTTTACATCTCAAATATTTATATTTTACTCACAGCCATCTCTGTCCGTGGAGTAGTCAAAACTGCAGCCACAACATCATGCTAAGGACTTGCATTAGGTGCTCTAGGGTTGCCACACAGGCTTCTTATGATGACTACACATATAACACAAAGGAATGGGTTGATCAAACCCTCACTAAGGAATCACATATGCAATAATCAATTAGATTCTACATTCAACTATACAGCACTTAACACAATCATACAAAATCAGAGTTCCCTAGTAAAACTGCTCTGATACCATAAAATGTAACACTCTATTGTACACCGGTATTGTTAACATTGATTATGATATTAAGCGCAGTTACAATCACAACAATTCATTTATAAAAATGCGAGTAAACTTTTTCCTTTTTATTACGCGAGCATTTAAAACAATAATAAAGCGTAATAAATAAAAGCTGAGACCATAACTGTAAAATCTTCGCGGAATAATATTATAAACTACTTAGATATCATAAAACACTTCTCTCAAGTCACTAAGGGTTCCCATAAATCCACTTATCTAAAATCTCACTTTTACGTTTTCTACCTATCCTATTTTAATTAATGAGGAGAATCTGCATTCTACAAACCTCCCATCTTTTGATATGTTATTCTACACTTAAATACCTTTCTAACAAGTTATCACACGAGTCATAAAGTTCTCGTTTGCTCCGAATATCACCGTTTGAAATTGGACAAACAAATCTGTCAGCAACCTCAAATAGGCTCCAAACAGCCCTCACTCTATCACTGATTCTGGCAAATCCGCTCAACCAATTGCTCTGAATTTTTATAAAGTAAACCAGACACCTCAAGCTTCAATTTGACATATCATACACCTAATTTGACCAAGAAACAAAGCGGGAATAAAATTCCCAAAAACTGCCAGCAACAGCCCCTGCACAGGTGCGTTCTGGACAGTCCGTGTTCATAGGCTTCTACAAGGCTGCAAGAAACCCAGAAAATTCTCAAACTTTAACACAAGGTAGAGGACATTTCAATCTTTAAAACGGTGTATGGCACGTCCCTATTGGACTTCTGTGGAGGGAGATATGCTATCCCAAAGTTCACCTAAATTCTGCCAATTTCTAGAAATTTCGTCAGAGTTTCCTTTATTTTTCCAATAAATCCCATCTTTGAAAGTATGTTATCTAACCTCAATTTTTTACCTAATAATCATGAGTGGCACACAAGCACCAGCAATGCCTTGTGCTCTTACAACCCTTCACAGTTTATATCAATTAGCTTACTTTTCCATTCAATTCTCTTTTTACAAAATCTTAAATCATTTCAATCACATTAATTCCTTTGCATGCAATTCTTTGACATAAAACATAAATCAAATCCTAGAATATGCCTATTGCCCTTTCATCATATAGCATGCTTCAATATTACATCAAGCCTCCAATGAACATATTACAATTTACAACTTCAATTACAAATATTACAACGTAAAACCTCCAAAATGAAATGTAATAACATAAGCTAAACTTAGACAAAATATGACATGAACAGCAATGATACAATGCATAATCCTAACTCAATATGATGTTCAAGTCCTAAGTCTAGCCTAGGCCCAATGGCCCCAAAATGCAAAATCATCGTAAGTCTACGAGCTCATCCCACGGGCCTCTTGCCCGCCGCTCCAACTCCACTGGCACTAACTAAAATAGAAAGCGGGGTGAGATATACGGATATATCTCAGTAACCCAGAGGTTCTGGAGAATATTCCGCCCAATGGCTCACTTCCATGCATATCAACAATATAACATAAAATTTGAAAATGAGATAAAGCTGGAATGGTCAATGCCAAAACCACGCAACGTCCAGCCTATTGGCCTCGGCATATAGTCTATGGGTTTCAAACCAAGGAGTGTTCCCAGAACATCAACCAAGGCACCCTCCATCCATATCCACCCCGAGACTTCCTACTATGCTCTTATCCGGATAACACACCACGACCCCAGGTCAACTGGAACTCCCTCACAGAGACCTATCCAGTGGAAGTCAGTAACGCCCGAAGGCAACAGTCTACTGGCCAGAGACGTGTTACATCCTATGTACCACAACACATACAATACGCATGAACATGTTATCCTATATTTCTCACATACATTTCCTACCATTACCCTCAACGGGCATGGTGGAACACAAACGAGAATCAAACCCCAGTACCAAGGGATTACCTAATTAATATCTCCTTCTTAGCAGCTCCAATTTAGTATGTCACCGAGTTTGGTACTACTAGAAATGCCTACACATAGGACATTCCCATTTCAATTTCCATTCACCAATGCATATACATGATTATAAAGGAATTCATGCACATATTCATAATCACTTACCAAAATCCCTTTGGTCAAGGACCAAAGGAAACCCACCAAGCTCAAGGCTCCAAGATCAAATCCATGGGAGGCAACCTACAGTGATCACATGAGGATCATTAATACACGGTGCGATTTATCAACATTACAAAGCACCAAATTCTAACCTCCCACATGCATAGGTTCGGCCTCTTTAGGCCAAATTTACCAAATAATTTTCTTAATTTTATTTTAATTTACCATTAGCATTCTAAGGATACCATAGCATAATTTCAAGTCCTATTTTCCATCCCACTCCATCACAACACCATTTTTCCAATTATTCCGTTCTAGGCCAAATCATACACTTATGCCTATCCAATGGTTCCAACCCTAAACCTCATGCATCCAACCAACTTACCACTCATTTAAATATCATACACAACCACACAACATCAATTATATAATTTTTACCACAACAAACCATACATGCTCTCAAATGGCCGAATCCTTCAAGCCCAACAACCAAAGGGTATTCAATCCAACTTCACAATTCCACCCACCTTACAATCCTATAATTAACTCATACAAACACTCCACAACTCAATTATACAATCATACAACATATCAATTTCATAAAGTGTTGACATTTCAACACAAAATTTACCTAAGTTTCCATCCAAATTCATCAATAATTTTTATGGTTTCTATCACTATAAAACATTATTCTAAGACACTTTTATCTAATGCACATTTTCAATTTGAGCTCTCTAACCCTATCAATCTCACATGCAAGCTCTAGGGTTCATGAAATTAAATCCAATGAATCAACCAATTAAAAGTATAGAAACCTACCCACAATCAAGGCCCAGGACTCCTCCACACAATAACCAAGCAATGGAGGATCAATCAACTCCAAAAACATCAAGATCTTCATCAAATCCGTCACCTTTTTGGCCAATGATCTCTCTCTACAATGATCTATGGAACCAATGCACTCAACGAAAAGAACATAAAGGTTCAACGATTTTGATGATAACAAACAAGCATGGAAAGAAAGTCTCATCGTGCAACCATCAAAAAGAAGTCCAAACAAGATCAAGACTCAAGCTTCAAGAGAAGTCTCTAAGTCTAAACTCAAAATAATATATAGGACTTAGGATTATTTGTAAGTTGATTCCTTACATGAACAAAGCTCAAAGTATTTTTTAAAGTACATGCATTAAATCATCAATCAACATTGAAATACATTTCTAAACATGAAAATATACTTTCAATATTCATAAACTGTTTAAACATTATTTGAAACTGTCGTTAAATCAAGAGAAAACCATGTAAGGGTGAAATCCAACCTGTTGACAGGTTGGTAATCGATTACCAAACTATGGTAATCGATTACCCTTCATGGTAATCGATTACCCAACCAATGGTAATCGATTACCCACTGTACAGAGACAAAAATAACGGCTATAAAACGGCTAGTTTGCGAAAATGGATAAGAAATAGACCTTGGGGCCCTCTATAAATAGAGGCTACTGTTCCCATTGATGGGACACACCTCTTGATCATTATTGCTCATTAATTCTCATCCTATTTGCATTATTCTTGTCTTCATATAATAAAATCTCTTTGAGCTTTATTCTTGTAAGAGTGTCATATACCATTGTTCTTCAACTTGTATTATTTGTACTTTGAGAGTACTTAGCCATTGTTAAACACCTTCATTTGATTTATTGAGTAGTTAGGGGAGTGAACCCTATACACCAAATTCCTAAGAAAATTTGGAGTGAAAAGTTGTAAGGCATCAAGAGCCCGAATTCTTGAAAAGGTGTAGTGGTTTGTCAAGCACCCTCAAGCTTGATAGTGAGTAAAAAGAATTGATCGAGCTGCTTCAGTCTCGACGTAGGTCACAGTGGTGGTGACCGAACCAGGATACATCTAGTTTGTAATTTCTCTAACCCTGATCTCTTTATTTACATATTGAAATTGCCTTTTTACTTTGTCTTTGCATACTAGCTTGTTTGCTTTGCTATTCTTTTTCTTGCTCCTACGCTTAGATTATTTTCTATTAAATCGCTTTATTGAAGAAATAGTCTTTAAAACATCAAAGGAGGTACATTGCGAAAAGATTTTGTTAAACTCAATTCACCCCCTCTTGAGTATTGAAGCCACTTGTCCAACATGATCCTCATTCGAAACAAAGGATAGCAATGTGTTTCTCTCAAGTTTTACACAAGTTTGGCTTTGGAATCACTCAAATCCATGCCCTAGAACTCAAGTTATGTTGGTTTGAAGTTTTCAAGCTTTTCTTTTTCACCAACAATGGAGGGCCCCGAAATTTGCGAGGAAGGAGGAAGATGATCCAAAAATCTGTTTTTTCACGTGTTCATAAGTCACTTAAGTGGAGGTGGGCCGCACAAGTGCCACCTCACTTAAACTCACTTAAAATCATTTAAATTCACTTAAATTCACAACTAATCTTCCATTTGTTCATAAACTATTTAGAAACTGTAAATTTTAACATTAACCATTGTCCTTTAAGTGCCCTTGATCAGATGAATCCGTAGTTTTCCGCTCGTTCGGAGAAATCGCAGTTTTAAGCTTTTATGCGCGCCGTGGGCACGCTTCCTCAAACACACTAATTTCCATCAATTTTCACAAGAAATCATATTTCCTAGACCTATGTATCATTTATAGCTTATTCCAAATCTAGAGCTCAAAATTCATTTGGCACGTTTTACGGTGCAACTGTACCGCGGTATTTTTACCCGGTAAAAACACTATTCACCGAATTTTCAGAAACTTTCCTAAACACTCAATTTTTTGTTCTGAATCCATTTCCAGGGTTAGTTTTCTTCTCATTTGAGACCTCCTACTGAATTTTACTTTCCTAGGGTTACGTGTTTGGCTAATTATTGTTTTACCCCTTCCTTTGTATTTTGGCCTTAGTTTTAGGTTTTTCACTAATCCAACCCTTTAATCCTTATTTTCATATATGATTATATGCTTTAGAAATATGAGGTGTTATACATCTTGTAGGGAGCTTTGTGGAGGGAGAAATCCTCCATTTTTAGCCACGAAAATATTGGTATTTTTGGGAAATTCTGGGGCTTTTTGTGTTGAACCATTGGTTGGAGATCACTCCATTGGACCATTGGAGGCTATTGGTGGTAAGATTTCGCATTCTCATTTATTTTTCCATGAGATCATAAATTGGGTGAGGGTCTTGAAGTTGTAAGTTGAATTATGGTAGTTAGGAGCATTAAAATGGTATGTCTCCTTTGGAATTAAATGCTTAGAATGATAAATGATGATGATTGATGCAATAAAAATTATTGTGATTTGGAAAATTATAACTTAGTGAAAATTGGAGTTGATATTGATGATTTTGTGAAATATCAGGGTTGTAGGATGGTATGATTGAGATGTGGGGCATTAAGATGAAGTAATTACATGATTGTATGAGGTGTGTAAGGATGGAATTGAGTTGAAGACCTTGGAAGGTACTCCCTTGGGGAATTCGACCTATAATGGAAATTGGAGGAAAATGGAATGAAAAATATTGTAAAAATCAATGGTTAGTGCCTTGGTGAATGGAAAAATAGCCTTAGGCCTAAGTGATTATGTTATGTATTAGTGTTGTGAATTGGTTGATGGTCATTTTGTTGATCATATAGGTTGCCTCCCACGGACGCGATAGAAACGGACTAAGCTTGGAGCTTACGTGAGGAGCATTACTCTTGGAGTTGAGGTAAACTCTTGGTACTTGGTTTTATCCCTCGTGTGTTCCACCACACCTAGTGGAAGGTAGTGGTTGGATGGTGTGCTCTTTGACTTGTATGAAATGTATGTTCATGCATTATTGCTTGATGGTGTGACATGCTTGGAGCATGTTATGTGATATATTTGTGATCTTTGGCCAGCAGATGTGTGTGGTTTGGACTTCTGCTGGAGATATCCTTTTGGGATTTCGGTCGGATTTTGCCGTGGGGCTGACTCTGGGAGCGGTACTAGGATGATCCAAACATGGTTCTTCCGCTGGATAGGGCTCATGAGGAGTTCTAGTTGGGTTTTGCCATAGGGTCATCTCATCCATAGGAGAGGCACCAAGAAGCTTCCCGGGTATGATGTGGTCCTTGAACGGAATCCTTATGTGGATGTTCTTGGATGTGAGCCCAGTGTGAGGTGATTTTTGTATGTTATGCATTTTATATTATGATCGTTGTATGCACATTGAGTGAGCCATGGGGTGGAGTGATCCTCTAGTACCCTTGGTTTACTGAGATATATTTGTATATCTCACCCCGCGTTTGAGGACATCATTTCAGGTTATATTGAGCATGTAGGATCTTCGGGCAAGAGGCCCGCTTAGTAGAGAGGAGTTGAGCATGAGGTGTATATGGAGGGCATCGCATATTGGAGGATTCCATTTGATGAACATAGCATAGTGTTTAGTATTTTGGATTTAGGTTAGGAACATATTGCATGTTGATATTGTCATGCTTTTGTGTGTTCATAACTATATTCTAAGTCTTTTGAGTTTGATGTACATTTACGCCTCTTATTTTACTTTGATATCTTAGTGAGCATGGGACTTGTCCATGACCACATATTTGATGCTTAAAGGCATTTGGAAACTTGTATTGTAAATAGACCATTTGATGTTTAAAATGGCTATGGTATTGGAAATCATTATAATTGTTGACATATTGGATAATTATTATGCATGATGGAATGGCCTAGAGTGTAAGAACTCGCACCATTAATTAAGTAAATTAATTAAAAATATGAGAATTAGGAAATAATTCCATAATTGACCCTAATAATTATGAGAAGGCTTAAATAATTATAGTAAGTGTTTAAGAACGCTGAAAGTCACTTTTCGGACGAAAAGTGTAGATACCGGTTCTGCTACTTGGTATAAATGCGTACCTATGAAGTATCTCAGAAAATTATAATGAGTGCATGAGTATTCCTAGAATAATATATAGGACTTGTAAAATGAGTTTCAAGTTAAAATAATGAGACCTGGTGCCAGAACCGATACCGGCTATGGAAAAGCGCATACCAGAAAGGTGCGGCGGAAAAAAAAATATGATAAATCTTTAAAAAATGAGTAGGTTCAGAATCCTAAGTTAGGGATTAAAATGCTAAGCGTAGCATTTAGCGCTAATACAACACGATTATGTTGAACTGGCTATAAATACAACCTTTGACACTTAACCCTAGGCCATAATCTGATTTTTTACGTGAGTTTTTGAGCTGTGGTCAGCCTCCTCCTTGTTCATGCCTTCCCCTCTTTAGAAAGCCACCAAGTTGTCACCTTGTGCATGATTTCTTCTTTCTAAATCTTGTAAACACTTAGTGGAGTGGCTTGTGAGTGTGTGAGGCAGCCTTGGTTCTGTTGTTGAGCCTCTGTTTGGTGAGGTTTGGGGCTGTCTTCATGGGGAGATTTGAAGGAACCATTGTGGTGGATTCTTGAGCTTCAAGGAGCCATTTTTGGTGAGGAAGAACCCATCTTGAAGTGCCATTTTCATGGACACACGAGGTCTGAAGTTTGGAGCTGATTTGTGAGCTCCAAGAGTCATCCCATTTTTGTTTTGAGCTTTGGTGGTAAGCACCATCACCTTGATCATCAATTTATTGGTTAAAAATGGAGCTTTGATGCAAGTAATGAATTAAAGTTAATAACTGGAGGTTGGGTAAGGTTAAACACACATAAAAATGCATGTTTAAGCTTATGGAATCGTGAAATGAGCCACCTTTGAGAAGGATATCTCACGAAATGCAGAACTGCATTCTGTCGTGAAATATCCGGATATGATATCCGGATATAATATCCGGATATGGATATCAGGATATGGGGTCTTTTGATATCCGGTATGGCCCCGACATATATCCAAATATTCTGGGTTTTCGAAGAACAGTAGTTGCATTGTTCATACAGAAGGCTGTTTAGGGATTGTGGACCCTAGATTGATGAAGTAGGACTTCGGTATTAATTAATCTAAGTCAGAACCTAGGTGTTTAGGGGCTTAATGCTTTGTAAGAAGCCTAAAGACATGAAACGTAAAGGAAAGGTGTTGTCTTTATGTCATATGCTTGTAGAGTATGAATACTGATTTTATTATTGGTCCAAACAAATTGTGATTGTGCTGTGTGTGGACATTGAGCTAGTGTGGACTCTTGACATTGGATAGTTAGCTTACAAGGTAAGCTTTCGTGTCCTCGGTGTTAGTATATGGGTGTCCTAGAGACAATCTTTTGATTAAATAAAGGACACTAGATGTAGAACTTTTTGTCGCAAATGAATAAAAGCACTCTTTATCCAGTTTCATATTATGTCTCGATATTATTGTTAATATTATATGAACAAACTGGATAAACCCCTTGGAATAGAACAGGTATCTCTTGAGTATCTGTGATGGGGTCACGATCATGAGGGTTCAAGGATATCGCACGTTTATTCCTAATTTTATGTTCCTAGTCTAGAGACACTGAGATTGGGGATCAGTGATCTCGGGTAAGACTAGCACGACTTATCAACTTGTATATGGATACAAGGTAAAGACCTCATGAGCTACAGATATGGAGATGTCTTAGCTAAAGTCGTGGGTGGACCTATAAGAGCATAGCACGCACTGAACAGACCCAAAAAGAGACTCTATGAGGAAATCTCACAGATAGTGTCATTAGAGTAATCTCTTTATATTTGGGTATGTCTTTCCTTAGACCAGAAGTTATTACCTAGACTGTGTTCTAGAAGGCATGCTTTGATTGTATGCCTCTTCTGCCTGAAACATGGAGACTCATAGGTATACTGTTGGGCGTGTTCTAAAAGAGCACAGGGCTGGGTGATAAGCTGAAGGAATTCGTCAAATCTCTGTGAGAGATTAGGTTATCTGTAAACCGGAGAAATCGGGATGACATTTACAGGGACTCGGGAATCTATGCATAGTAAAAGAGATCATGAGATGATCCGCCTTTAGAGTCAGTAAATTGAAGATTCCCTATTTCGAATAAAGCTTACCCTAAACCGCGGGGGTTGATACATTTCCTTACCCTAGGTTAATGGGAAGATAACCGAGATGAAAGGAAATACATACGGTAACCAAATATGTGTAATAGGATGATCAAGTCATTAATCTGACTAGCTCTAGGACAACAAAGCATTGCTAGTGCTCTGTGTTGTCATTAATTGGGTTGTGGGCTTGTTGGCCCTGAGCCCATTTATGTCAGAGGCTATGTTGGACCTAATGGGTCACACACTAACACCTTGTAGTCATGATGAACTAGCTTTAAAGGTATTGGGCCTAATAATGGTTGTTAGCCCAAGAAGCTGTTTGGAAGCCCACCTGAAGGGAAGAGGGCGCATGGATCATGTAATGGGCTTGGATGGTCCAAGACATTATTAATTAATTTAATTAGTTAAATTAATTATCAAACATTTAAATTTTGAATTTTGACTTTGAAATTTGAATTTTGAAATATGAATTTGAAATTTGAATTTTGAAATTCGAATTTTGAATTTGAAATTTGAAATTTGAAATTTGAAATTTGAGTTTTGAAATTGGATTTGGAAATTTGAATTTTGAAATTGAATTTTGAATTTAAATGTTTGAACATTTGAATTCAAGTGTTTGAATTCGAATTTGAATTGGCTATGAAAAGTTGTTTCATAACAAAAGGATAAGATGAGATCTTGTTGGAAAAAATCCCCTACATCAAGAGAAGATATTTGATCTCATCCAATAAGGGAATGGTACGCCACTTTAGTTGCTAATGAGAGTCATCTTGTCAACTAAATGTGCTCCAATTCAGATTTGGTTGGTTGAGAGAATCAGTAAGTTAGTTGGTTCAAATTTGAATACAACTACTCAACGTATCTGGACTCAATTTGGGACAGAGTGGGGCACATAAGTGAGTGGTCATATGATGACCATTAGGTCAGAATCATGAGAGGATAAGGACCTGATCTCATGAGGATTCAAAGTGAAAGTTGTTGGTAATTTTGAATTGCAACAAATCCTTCCACTTATGCGCACATCTTGAGGGATTTTCAACTGAGAAAAATCTTCTTATTCTCTCCATACTAAACAACCATCTTATGCTTACAAGTAAACCTAGCCTATTCTCCTCACTCTTTTGCGCCACACTCTAGTGAAGTTTTCATGTTGAAGACTTCACTCTTCTAAACACAAAACCTAGCCTTCATCTTCACCTATTGAGCGCATAGCAAGCCTCTCTGAGGTGGTCATCTGGTGGCTTTCAAGAAGGCGTTCTTGCATCATTGACAAAGGGTGGTGTGGATCAACGTTAGAGGGTTTGAACCCTTCAAACCTGACAAGTGATCTCCCTTACGATCAGATCGTAAACAAGGTAATATCATGCTGTCTTAAAGCATGAAAAAATGTTTGCATGTGTGTTTCCGCAAGGAGAATTTTTATTTTTCCCTCTCACATGCATCGGCCTTCAAGGCCAGTTTTAACTTTCACTCGGTTTAGCCATTGTTGGTTCCACCATGTCCCATGGGGGGATGGTTTATATGCATGCTATGTTTACACGCTTTTATACTTGAAATGCTTTTGAGCTGATATGTGTAATGGCTTATAATATGTATGTGTTGTTTCCACTTAGACGGTAAGCCTGAGTATGTGGCGTCATACAAGATGGTGATGCTGTGGGTGGGCGCAAGTAGTGTCTTGCACTATGTGTGGGTAATAGACGTATTTCTGCATTTCTCTGATCAGTAAATAGTTTTGACACACATGACATGATTATCTGCTGTATTGCACTGATTTTGGAACTTATATTGTTTAACTATTTTAGAACTTATATTGCACATGTAAGTGAGCTTGGGGTGGAAGATCCTTGAGGACCCCTTATCTTACTGAGATTTCTTTTTAGAGATCTCACCCCACGTTTGGGGCACCATTTTCAGGTTCAGGTAACAACGGGGTTGAGACCTCTAGCGGCAGGAGGCCGGAGCTGAGTTAGATGATCGCTGTTATGATTATATGTTGGATGCTGACTTGTTATCTTTATGATTATGTTATTATTATTGAGACTCTGTTGGGCTTTGTTGCCTTATTTGGTGAGTATGGGGATTGTCCATGCCACATTGATTGACTATGTCTTGCTTTAGATTCGAGTTGTAATAATGTATCAGGATATTGTCCGGACTACAGGTTGTAGTTTCGTGACTTAGATACACACTATTTATATATGAGGTATTCAGTGTAGATTGTTATCCTTTGCAATTTACATACAATCAATCTTTTGAAATGAATTAAGTAATCAACTTGGTAAAGGATAATGACGTCATAATTGAATGAAAGAAAAAGTTATTCCGCATTTTAATTAAGTGTGCCTTAATACGATGACATGTTAACAAACTGAGTATACACGGGGTGTTACATAGAGCCTACATTAGACCTTATGTAAGGTGTATTTTAGGTAGTGAAGTGTTAGGAGTAGATTACATCACCCTTTTTGTGATTTAAATGCTGCTATATGTCAATTTGCAGTAGGGTAATCGATTACTTTGCCTTGTTAATCGATTACCTAAAATAGGGGACACAAAATTGAGCCACTGTGTTGTGAGTGATCGATTACTTTGCCTTGTTAATCGATTACCTAAAATAGGGGACACAAAATTGAGCCACTGTGTTGTGAGTAATCGATTACCATTCCTTTGGTAATCGATTACCTAGTTCAGTAAATGATTACCAAGAGGATCGTAATCGATTACCAAAAATAGGGGAGCTCAAAACTGGCTAGTGCCTCATTCTAGAGTCGTTGGTAATCGATTACCTTAAGCATGGTAATCGATCACCACTGTGTAAAATCTTGAAAATGTGTTTTCTAAAATCTAAAATAAATGGTATTGCTTGGAGAGATTATAAATAGTATTTTTTATGCTTCCGCGAGTTTTGCATCTATAATTATGGTGTTGCTTTTAATTAATTACGGAAAAGGTTAATGTTTCAAGATACGAATTTAATAAAAGAAAAGTTTACCCGTAACTTAGTTGCACCGATTTTGGAACTTATATTATTATAGTGCTTTTGGGGCACATTTTCAAGTTCAGGTACATTGGGGGTTGAGACCTCGGGCGGCAGGATGCCGGAGCTTAGTTGATTCATACATGCTTATACTGATATTCTTGGATGCTGCTTATGTTTTTAGCTTCATTATATGATTTATTGAGCTGAGACTTTGTTGGGCTTTGTTGCCTTATTTGGTGATCATGGGGGTTGTGCATGCCATATTGATTTTCTTTTATGTTTGAGTTTATTCGAGTTGTGTAATGTATCAGGACATTGTCTGGACTACATGTTATAGTTCCGTGATTAGATACACACATATTATATGCTGAGGTTATTCAGTTAGTTCTTTATTGCAATTTACATAAAGGCAATGTTTTGAAAATGATTAAGTAATCAACTTGGTTAATAATAATGACGTCATAATTGAAAGGAAAAAGTTAGCTTCCGCATTTAATTGAGCTGCGCTTAATACTCTAATATGATAACAATCCAAGTATACACGAGGTGTTACACCTTCCTTATGGAAGTTCCTTTCTCAGTATGCGTTCAATTTCCATTGATACGCAATGAATATAGCACACTTAATCACAGAAATACAAAAGCTTCAGTATAAGAGTTTTGAAAATAGTTCTTTAAGAACTTCACAGTTTCTCCGTTCCACAGATAACTTAGCCCACGACTAATACTTTAGACATAATTATTCCAAACTAAGATCCCATAGACCCGAGATTCAGTTCAGAGATAACAAATGGAAGAGAAAAGAAATAACATCTTATATTGATAAGAAACAAGTTAGGTTACAACAAAATAAAATGGAGAAGTATGGTTACTACTCGTGACGAGTCTCAAGTGGGTGATACAGAATAGAGAAGTTGTTGTCACTTAACTATTGCTAAAACTATAAAATTGAAAATTAAAAACTACAAATGAAACTAAGTGATATCTTCTTAAGGAATTCAATGGTTTTTTCGTTCTGGAACGTCCTATTTATAGGCAGAAGAGTGGGTGCCAAAACTTGTAATTTTCGTTGCTGGATGGGACACTTATTGTTTAGATTTTCCTTTCCTTTTGCACTCCCCATGCCTTGCTTTTCCCTTAGCCAATGGGAACTCTTTATTCTCTACTGAGCACGTTTCTTCCTACTTGATTGTTGTACCTCTTATGCTTTATGGAAGCTTCTTTTCAAAGTTTCCTGCAAAGTGTTCAGAGAGATTGAGTTAGTGGAGGAGGTGTATTTAATGTTCACATTTTGTTTCCCTTTTTCTAAATTTCTCAAACGATTACATCATCATCCATTCCCCACTGTGTTTTTGTCATAAAGATATAAACATGTGATTTTAGGGAAAAAGTTGCTCATCAGATGAGGGAACGGATGGTATTTTGCCATCAAAATGGGCTTAGATGAGAACAAATTTTTGTCCCATCAACACGTTCCATAAAGTTCTCGTTTGCTCAGGTTATCACCGTTTGAAGTTGGACAAGCAAAGTTGCCAACCAACCTCAAACAGGGCTCCAAACACCTCTATTATTTCTGCAATTATGAATAAAATAATACACAAATTTATCTCAAATTTTTATACTATAAACTATATATCTTCAGCTTCAATTTGACATATCATGGACCTAATTAAACCAAGAAATGAGGGAGACATAAATTTCCCAAAACCTATCTCCCGAGACCCCCCGCAACAGGGCATTTTGAATAGTCTGAACTCAAATGCCTCTATAGGTCTGCGCACAACTCCAATGGCTACCAAATTTTGAGATCACATAGTTGACACTCAATCTTCAAAATGGTGAATGACACGTACCTATTGGACCTCTGTGGAGGGAGATATGCTCTCTCAAAGTTCACCCAAAAACTGCGATTTTATATAAAATTCGACGGCATCTCCTTTGTTTATTCAACCTATCCCACTTTATCAAAAGTGTGTTATTATCCTCAAATGGTACCTAATAGATATGGGTGGAACTCAAGGACCAATAATGCCTTGGTGCTCTTACAATCCACAACAATTTATATCGATTTTGATACGATCCCCAATAGGGAAAAAAGAAAGGATCTACTAGGAATGGATATTCTATCCCCAAATTCATCCACCAACACGATCTGTTAAGAACAGAGCGTATCTCACGCTACAGACCTCGAAATTGGACGTTTCCAAAACGAGGTGAAAGATCTCTTTCTGAATCGCAGTTTTGACTCAAGAATCACCGAAAACCTACGCGTATATCAGGAGATATGAACTGAGACTAATTTGGACGAAAATTGAAGGTTTGGGTGATAGGGTTTGATATAAGAATTTGTGAACACGATCAAGAAATGATAATTGGAAGGCGCCACAATCCAAAGATTGATAAGCCTATGAACGCCACAAGGATTAGCACCCTTGATAAGTTCTGAGATTCTCAAAAGAACCCTAGAGAAGCTAGTCTCTAAAAAAAAAGGTTATCTTTGTATTTCTGAATTCTTTTTCTTCAAAAGCTATGGTGTTCCCTTATATAGTGGGCAACATCATATTGAGTTTAACCTAAAAGTGCTTACACATAAAAGAACTGCCCAGTTATATGCAAACTCAACGTGGGGCAAACATTGTTCCCATGACTTGATGTTCGTTTTAATTACAGCCCTCAAAAGAGAAGAAAGAGTTCTATTCACTACCTCAGTTTGGCCATCAGTTTGTGGATGACAAGTAGTAGAAAAGAGAAGTTTAGTCCCCAACTTACTCCATAGTGTCCTCCAAAAATGGCTTAAGAATTTAGTATCACGATCAGAGACAATGCTTCTTGGAAGCCCATGGAGTCTTACCACTTCCTTGAAGAACAAATCAGCAATATGGATTGCATCATCAACCTTTTTGCACGGAATAAAATGTGCCATCTTAGAAAACCTTCTTCAAAGTGCATCTGCAACGACATTAGACTTACCTTTTTTTGTGCTTGATCACATAGGGAAACTGCTCCAAGAACTCTACCCATTTGGCATGCCTTTTGTTAAGCTTGGCTTGTCCTTTTAAGTACTTTAAGGACTCATGGTCACTGTTGATGACAAACTCTTTGGGCAAGAGATAGTGTTGCCATGTTTGCAAAGCCCTTACCAATGCATACAATTCCTTATCATATGTGGAATAATTAAGAGCAGCCCCATTCAGTTTTTCACTAAAATAGGCAATGGGATGCCCCTCTTGCATCAAAACAGCCACTATCCCCACATTAGATGCATCACATTGAATCTCAAACGATTAGAAAAATCAGGCAATATAAGAATAGGTGCATGAGTTAATTTATCTTTGAGGGCAACAAAGGCTTTCTCTTGTTTTTCACCCCATTTAAAATCAACATGCCTTTTAATCACTTCATTCAAGGGTGCAGCTATGGTACTGAAATCTTTAACAAATCTCCTATAGAAACTAGCTAAGCCATGAAAGCTTCTCACCTTACTTACATTCTTAGGAGTTGGTCACTCTTGAATAGATTTCACCTTCTCTTGATCAACTTGCACTCCTTGTGAGCTAACAACAAAACCAAGAAAAACAACATGGTCTATACAAAACACATATTTTTCCACGTTAGCATACAATTTCTCATGCCTCAGTGCTTCCACAACATACCTCAAATGCACAAGGTGATCATCATAGGATTTGCTATAAATCACCTTCCACAACATACCTCAAATGCACAAGGTGATCATCATAGGATTTGCTATAAATCAGAATATCATCAAAATACACTACAACAAACTTCCCTAAAAATTCCCTTAACACATGATTCATTAATCTCATGAAGGTACTAGGTGCATTAGTTAAACCAAAGGGCATAACCAACCATTCATACAGCCCATATTTAGTTTTAAAAGCTGTTTTCCATTCATCCCCTTCTCTAATCATAATTTGATGGTATCCATTTTTCAAATCAATTTTAGAAAAGACACAAGCACCATGCAATTCATCCAATAAATCATCCAATCTAGGAATGGGGTGCCTATACTTTACCGTGATGTTATTGATGGCTCTACAATCAGTGCACATCCTCCAAGTTCCATCTTTCTTAGGTACTAGAATGACTGGAACTGCACATGGACTTAGGCTTTCTTGCACCTATCCTTTTTGCATCAAGTCTTCAACTTGTCTTTGAATCTCTTTAGTCTCTTGTGGGTTACTCCTATAGGCTGGTCTGTTAGGCAATGAAGCCCCTGGAATGAGATCAATTTGATGTTCTATACCTCTTAGAGGTGGTAACCCATGAGGAACCTCTTTAGGAAAAACATCTTTAAATTCCCGCAACATAGAAGAAACCTCATTTGGAAGAGAGTTAGTAGGACTTGCATTTTTGATATTATTACTCTTTTTACTCAAAAGTAAGAGCATTGGCTTTTTCAATTGCATAGCCTTTTTCACCTCTTTTTCTTTTATAAACAAATTTTGTGTTTGTCTCTCTTTTTTTCTCTCTTTTTCTTGCTCTCTTCCACTCTCTTTCCCCTTTTTCTCTCCACTTTCTTTTCTCTCTTGCTTTCTTTTATCTCTCATTTTCAAATGATCCTCACTAACTTCTATTGAAGTCAAAGGTGCAAGAATAGTCTTGCATTCTTTATGCACAAAAGAGAATTTGTTGGTGTAACCATCATGAATAACTTTCTTATCATATTGCCAAGGTCTCCCTAGAAGCAAATGACAAGCCTCCATTGGCACCACATCACATAAAACTGTATCCTCATACTTTCCTATGGAGAAGTTCACATCAACTTGTTTGCTTACAGTCACTTCACCATCCTCACTAAGCCATTGAAGCTTGTATGGCAACGGGTGAGGTTTGGTTTCCAAACCCAATTTTGACACCATTCTCGCACTTGCAACATTGGTACAACTCCCTCCATCAATAATTAAAGAGCATACCTTTCCTTGGATAAGGCATCTAGTATGAAAAATATTCTCCCTTTGACTATCATCCATGTGTTTTGCTTGGCTACCCAACATCCTTCTTACCATAAACAAATCTCCTTCCGGTATTATTTCTTCAATATATTCATCTTCTTCATCATGTGAGGCAGAATCTGAAGAAGACTCACTAGTAATCTCTCCATCCTCTTTAAGTAACATAGTCTTCTTAGTTGGACATTCTGAAGCTATGTGACCTCTTCCCAAACACTTGAAACATTTTATTTCACTATTCCTTGTCTTCTTAGGGGTCTCGTTGGACTTAATTTGAGTCCTTTGAGGTGCAGCAGTGGGGTTGCTTGATGAAGTACCTCCCTCCTTCTTATTTCTGTCCTTCCAACTTGAAGAATTAAAATTAGAAGATTTTTTTCCTCATGACACCCTTTCTCTTGAGTTGTTGTTAGCTTGATGCACTAAATCCTCCAACTCCACATAATTTTGCAACTCCACAACATCCCTTATGTCACTATTCAGTCCATGTAAGAAACGTGCCATAGTAGCCTCCCGTTCTTCACTAACATTTGCTCTAATCAAGGAAACCTCCATCTCTTTATAATACTCATCCACACTCTTGTTACCTTGTGTAAGCCGTTGAAGTTTATTGTGAAGGTCTCTATGATAATGGGAAGGAACAAATCTTCTTCTTATTAACCTTTTCATCTCCACCCAACTATCCACCTATGGTTCTTCATATCTTATCCTCTCCTTTTGCAATTGGTCCCACCAAATGAGAGCATAATCACTAAAATCCATGGCTTCCACCTTCATTTTCTTTTCTTCAGTATAGTTGTGACATGAAAATAAATGCTCAATAGTCATTTCCCACTCCAAATAGGCCTCCGGATCACTTTTTCCTTTAAAAGATTGTATATTAAGCTTCACCCCTTCAATTCTGTCCTCTCTAGCAACATTCTCATTATCTATTCTTCTCCTTCTTTCATCCCTCCCTCTATTTCTATTATCATCATGATTCCCTTGATTTTCTAAGTGTTCAATTCTCTCATATAAGTCCTCTGTTTGTTCCCTTATCATCGTTTGCATTTGATCCATAATGGCATCGATTAGCAACCTGTTTTCTCTCTCACGAGGAGGGCTACCTTCACCACCTGCACCTGCCATAATTCAAGGAAAAGAACAAGAATAAAAGAAATTGGACCTCACCACTCGCTCACGTGTTTACACTCTTAAAATGTATCACTCGTGTTTGTTGCTCTTTATTAGGCTTTTGTGTAGTGTGCTCTCTTGCCTTTTTCCTCTCAATAGCTCTCTTTAAGTTCTTAACAGAATCTCCAAGAACACTCAAGAGTACAATTCCAAACTCAAGAATTCGTAATGACACAATACAAATTGGAAATATGTCAAAGAAGGCAAGACAAAGAAAACCAAACCAAATTGAAGGAATTATTCAAGGAAGACACTTTGGACCTGATTTAAGAGTAGTAGTGTGTAACCAAACCAATTTTTTATTTTTTATTTATAAAAAACCTGATGCTTCAATAAAATGGAATTTGTAATTTTGGAATGAAAAGTTCAGATTGCAGTAATGCTAAACTGAATTTGATTGAATTCCCCACAAAACAAGCTATTATTTATCACACTAACAACATACTACTCAAGGAACATGGATTGAAAGGATTAAAAATCAGGAACAATGATGAAAATAGGATGAACCTTAAGAACACAAGTGCAAACAACAAGAAATTGAAACAAACAGAATATCAAAGGAACAAATTAGGAACCAACAACAAATGCTAAAAACAGAATTACTCAATTCAAAATTAAAAACACAAATACTAGGGATTAGGGTTACCAAATGTGTGATCAGAATTGATGGAAACAATGGAGAAAATCAAACCAATTCCAATCGTAGAACTGAGCTCTGATTACCACATGATATGATCCCCAATAGGAAAAAAAGGAAAGGATCTACTAGGAATGGAATTTCTATCCCCAAATTCATCCACCAACACGATCTGTTAAGAACAGAGCGTATCTCACGCTACAGACCTCGGAATCGGACGTTTCCAAAACAAGGTGAAAGATCTTTTTCTGAATCGCGATTTTGACTCAAGAATCACCGAAAACCGATGCGTATATCAGGAGATATGAACCGAGACTAATTTGGACGAAAATTGAAGGTTTGGGTGATAGGGTTTGATACAAGGATTTCTGAACACGATCAAGAAACGATAATTGGAAGGCGCCACAATTCAAAGATTGATAAGCCTATGAACGCCACAAGGATTAGCACCCTTGATAAGTTCCGAGATTCTCAAAAGAACCCTAGAGAAGCTAGTCTCTAAAAAAAAGAGTTATCTTTGTATTTCTGAATTCTTTTTCTTCAAAAGCTATGGTGTTCCCTTATATAGTGGGCAACATCATATTGAGTTTAACCTAAAAGTGCTTACACATAAAAGAAAATAGACAGCCCAATAATCCAGCCTAATAAGCCCTTTTACAAAAGTTTAACTGAATATAAGGAAAATAAAATTAAGTGCAGAATTTGGGCAAGTAAAATAAAGCCTTCATGCATATCCATTGAGGCTTAGTCTTCAAAGTCTTCAATTTGAATTAAGTGTATCATTTTGGGCTCTTCTTCCTTTACACTTGGGCTTGTCTCAAGTAAAGTGGTCACCAAGAGATTTAGAGCCTCTTTAGCCTTTTTAGCTTTTGCTCTTGTCATTGGACCTCCAAGACCTTGTATGTCCTCCAAGTTTGTTGTCTTGGTCATGCCACCTCCTATGTCCTCATCAAATTTACTTAACTTACAAATCATTACTTACATTGTTAAACTTAAACCATTTCAATCACATTATCTCTTTTGCATACATTCTTTCAACATACACATAATCATAACTTAAAATATGCCTATTGCCTTTTCATCATAATTCATGCTTCAATATTACACAGGGTCGAATATTTACAAATTACAATTCTTCAATGAAAGCATAATACAATAAGTCCTCCAAGATACAATAAAATGAATCTCCAAAATACATCATGATAAATATACAACTAGACGTAGGCAAAACATGGCATGAACAAATATGACAATATGCATAATTCTAAGTCCATATACAATGTTCATGCCCTAAATCTAGCCTATGCCAAAGTGGCCTCAAAATGCAAAAAGTGCTCAATTCTACAAATGCTCATCCTATAGGCCTCTTGCCCACAGCTCCAGCCCCATTACTACTACCTGAAATAAATACCCCAACACGGGGTGAGATATACGAATATATCTCAGTAACCCAGAGGTTCTAGAGATTACTCCGCCCAATGGCTCACTCAGATGTAAATCAGCAATATATTACAACCAAAGAGGGATAAAGCAAGGGATTTAGTGAAGTAGGGATGCATAGGGAGTAAAAATACGATGAAGCTGGAATGGTCAATGCTAAAGCCACACAATATCTGGCCTATTGGCCTCGGTATATAGCCTAAGGGCTCTCATCCAAGGAAGTGTTTCCAGAACATCAACCATGGCACCCTCCATCCATATACACCCGAGACATTCCTAGAGTGCTCCTCAATGGATGACAACTCCATGACCCCAGGTCAACTGGAACTCCCTCACGGAGACCTATCCAGTGGAAGTCCGTAATGCCCGGAGGCAATAGTCTACTGGCTAGATACACAGTACATCATATGTACCCACTGTACATACATATATGCATGAACATGTTATAATACATCATTAACATCCACCTCCAACCACTACCCCCAAGGGGCATGGTGGAGCACACACGGGGACTAACCCTAGTACCAAAGGATTACCTTATGGAAGCTCCCTCTCTAGGTAGCTCTAAATCAAAATACAACTGAGCTTGGTCCAACTAGAAATGCCTACACACAGGTCATTCCCATTTCAATTATAACCAAACATAAACATGGTTATTCAAGCATTCATGCAATTTGCCAAAAACACTTACCCATTATGGCCAAAATGCTCACACACACACACACATCTTATGGTTTTTTTTCAATCCAACTACATTACACCAACACACAACCTATCAAAACTTAGCCCCAAGCCTCACAATACCAATGGCATGAATTTTACATCATCGATCCTTATTTTCCCTCACTTGGCCGAATTCAACAAGCATGCATACCAAAGGATTTCTAATTCATTTCAACACTTCCACACATCATACAATCCTATAACTAACTCATACAAATACTCCACTCCTCAATTACACAATCCTACAACAATTCCATTTCACAAAGTCTTGCATGAGGTTCCTAACCATATCAATCCATGCATGCCAACCCTAGGATCATAAATCTCAATCCACCAAATCAACCAATGAAAAGTGTCGAAACTTACCCACAATCAAGGCCTAGGATTCCTCCACACAATATCCAAGCAATGGAAGATCAATCAACTCCAAGAACATCAACACTCTTCATCAAAACCGCAGCCATGGGTCCCCTTTTTCTCCCAATCTAGCGAGTTTCTTGTCTTGAAAATACCATGGTTGTGTTTAAAAGGTTATCTACTTAAAGTTTGATGTAGGACTTTGCTGAATTTGAGTGAGTATTGATGGTGTTTGGAGGAGATGAAGTTTTGGACAAAAACTTGCACAAATCCAAGGGGCCGCGGTTTGGAGAAGAAGGGAGGAGAGAAGGAGAAGATGACTAGGACAATGCACATGTGGCATGTTATACTTAGGTAGGGTAGGTCCCACCGCCACCTCACGCGATTCAAATTAACTTAAAATTCCCGCTTAAACCACTAAACGTTTATTAATTCCAAGACTAGTTAGAAACTTCAATATTTAACATTCACTGATGTCCTTTAATTGTCCTTGGTCAGATGAATCCGGAGTTTTTCGGTCGTTCGGTGAAATCACAGTTTTAAGCTGTTATGTGCACCATGGGCATGCTTCCCCAAAAATCCTAATTTCAATCAATTTTCACCAGAAATCATAATTCCTAGTCCTATGTATCATTTATAACTTATTTCCAAACCTAGAGCTCAAAATTCATTTGGCACACTTTACGGTGCAACTGTACCGCGATATTTTTATGAAGTAAAAATACTATTCATCAAATTTTCAGAAACTTGCCTAACCACTCAATTTTTCATTTTGATCCATTTCCAAGGTTTATTTTTCCATTTGAGACCTTCTACTCAAACTTCTTTTACTAGGGTTAGTGTTTGGCAATACACCATTTTACCCTTCTTATTCATTTTAACCCCGAATTCAGGATTTTCACTAATCCTACGCTTTAATCAATATTTTAATATATAACTATATGTTTTAGAAATACGAGGTGTTATACCATTGAAAACTCCAACCTCCCTGATCATATTGAACATGATGGGCTTTAGCTCAAAATCAGGAGATTCAACATAAGGGATGATTACTCCTCTTTCTGGTCTGTTCCTTAAAGGAACAACTGGTGCTCTGAAGTTTGTTCCAGAGGAATCTCTTCATTGTTATTATTATGATCAGCCATTTGTGGTTCAAAATTATTTTCACTTAGATTTCTTATTCTTCTATGAGAAGTGCGTTCTTTTTCAGGGTCAAAGAAAAACTCAGGTATAGTGTGATGGTGAGAACCAGTTTCAAATTCCTCACTCATAAGCCACAAAACATAAACAGTAAGAACAACAATGTGAATATTAAAGAATAAAGAATGATATATTAACAAAATATAAAATAAAATAGTTTTAAGGACATAATTTAGTGTAAACTATCCTCGGCAACGGCACCAAAAACTTGTTGGGTGCTGAAGCTATTAAGGACATTCCCTTTACGTAGTCCATCAAGAAAAAACACATTCGTTCTCTAGATATCAACCCAGTCGCGCAAGTGGACGCATCAAGTAATAAATAGGATTATTAGTGCCCAAATTATCATTCTCACGAGGATAGAACTCTAAATAATACCTTTAACTATTTAGAAAAGAATTGTAAATAAGAGAAAAGATTATATTTGAACTGTTTGGTCTTTCATTCCCTATTGCTTGATGGACGTGCCCTCAAGACAATAGGTTCAGTTTGACTCTAAACAACTCCTCGCGTTATGTATCAAATCCTTCTTGATGTGATAAGGAATGACAACTTAAGACTTAACCCTTATGTATTTGTTCAGGTCTTTTCGCTGCCAACTCTGATTCCTCAGCTCATGGACTTGAATGGCTCACAAGTTTCCATATTCCTATGGTTCCCTTAACTCCATCAGTTATTAAGTTCAGAACCTTCAGAGAATGAGGTGGTTCCTTATTCCTAAGGCAACCAGTAGTATTGTTTTCACAACCCTACTTTCCTCCTATGATTAAGTTATCTGAAATCCCTTCATTAAGGAAGTTCCTTTCTTAGTTTGAGTTTAATTTCTATTGATACCCAAGGAGTTAAGTTTACTTAAATCATAGAAGTACACAAGCTTCAGCGCAAAAGTTTTAAGCATAGTTCTTTAAGAACTTCACAGTTTTTCCATTCCCATAACACCCATAGTTGAAAACATAAACAATTATTTCAACCTGAAATCCCATAGACCCGATATTCAGTTTGAAGATAACGAGTGGAAGAGAAGAGAAATAACAAACGTATATTAATAAGAAACAAGTTTAGGTTACAAGGAAATAAAATGGAGAAGTATGGATAATACTCGTAAGGAGTCTCAAATGGTGAAAGAGAAGGGGAAAGAGTTGCTGCCTTTTAACTATTGCTAAAACTATACAACTGAAAATTAGAAACTTAAACTATTCTACGAGGTCTCTTCTTAAGGAAGTTCGATACTTTCTTCATGTTGGAACGTCCTATTTATAGGCAAGAGGAGTGGATGCTAGACTTGTAATTCTGCCTTAGTTGTTACATGATTGCATGAAGAGGCGGTGCAACAGTGTTCTGATATGTGAAGCAAGTTGTTGGATGGCCTACTTTTCCTCTTATCAACAATACCTGATTAACACAGTACTTATTCTATTTTACTCATATCAAAAAGATGGCTTCGTGCCATTTACTTTAAACTACCAAACCATATTTATATATGTTCGTAAATCTTTACAAAACATTTATATATGCAACGTAGGCCTCTCAAAATACTGTTTCTACTATTTATCACACCAAAACATTTATACAGAGATCTCACAAAACATACATCCAAGCAACTAGCAGCTCCAAACATAACTTTAGTCTTCCTCAACTGGTCTTTTACCCTTATCTTTATCTTTCACTTAGGAAGTACCTAAAATATATCTCCATAACACGGGGTGAGATAAACTCAAGAAGTTCGGGGTTTATGGAGAAGTCTCCACCCACGAGTTCACTTCCTGCATTACATGTTAATTTTCAAACACAAACAGACACCATATATTGTCAGATAATACAGTTAAGCATTCTAATTTACTTTTCAATCAGTACATATAACCTTACAAATTATAATTCCATTATTTTTCTTTACAAACAAAACTTTCACAGCATATAATTCATAATTTCATTCAAGTAATTATATTTAACTAGAATTTACCTTCTTCACACAAACGGACTTTACTTCAGAAATCAGAAACTTACATCAAAATTAACCATATCAGAATTAACCCATCCGAATATATAAAAACATATCAGAACACACAACATCAAAATCCTTAGAACACATCAGAATATTAAATATCTTTGTTTTGCATAGTAATCAGAATCAACTGAAAATCGTATACTTTCACAATCATATTTATTCTCAAAAAATTCCACCAGAGCTATCCTTTTTACGGAAAATCTCCACTTGTATGACCAAATTATTAAATGGCCTTGTACTAGAATTCTTATATACATATTATATATATTTATCACAACACTCTTATTTCAAATCACAATTATTCATACCAATGTACTATATTTATACATTATTCTTTAATTTATTAACAGATTCCTCACAACATAATAGATTACTTGCAGGTAACAGAGTCATCACAGTACTTAATAGTAACACAGAATTTTAAACACAATCATAATCAAAAAAACATATCAGCAGAACATAGTAAATCAGACAAATCATATCCAAGAACACATTAATCAATTTGCATAAACCATTACAGCATGTCATTCACAAATTCAGGTTCAACATCATTCATTAAGTGAAAGTAGAAAATGATGCACATTACATATATTGTCATGTTATTCACAACAATCATACATAATGCACATGTTATCAATGCATCAATCATTTAACATGTTAACCATAGAAAATCATACAATCTCACATCATTTCATTCATCAAACATAACATAGTTATTTATAATAAATTAAATCAGTTCATATAGAATCAATATAATTAAATCTTATTAATTAAATCATACAAATCATTTATAATTAATGATCCTATATAAATGCAATCCATGCAAGAATTATATTTCTTACAGATATTTCAAACAGAAACCATAACCATCCATTTGATTACGGCGAAACATTAAGACAGAGAAAGCTCCAAAACCGAGAACTTACTTGTTCAACTTCCTATTTATAAACCGTTGTCCACACAACCTGCACTCTTTACGTCCACCTACTGTGTCCATTTAAACTATGATAAAATACAGTCAATCATCAATCCAAAATACATAACACCATACACACAACCAAATGCCATTTACACATCAACTTAATTAGTATAACACCTCGCATTTCTAAGTTTAAATATTAAAATATTAAATGAGAATTAAAAAGAAGGATTAGCGAAAATACTGAATATAAGGACAAAATACAAAGAAATGGCAAAACGGTAAATTAGCCATGCACACAACCCTAGGAAGGAAATTGAGTAGAAGGTCTCAGATGATAAAAATAACCCTGAAAATGGACTCAAAACAAAAAATTGAGTGGATAGGCAAGTTTCAGAAAATTCAGTGAATAGTGTTTTTGCCGGGTAAAAATACCGCGGTATGATTGCACCGTAAAATGTGCCAATTGAGTTTTGAGCTCTAAGTTTTGAATACAAGTTATAAATGGTATATAGGACTAGGAAATATGAATTCTGATGAAATTTGGCAGAAATTAGTAAGTTTGGGGAAGCGTGCCTTCGGCGCGCGCAACAGCTTAAAACAGCATTTTCTTCGAACGACCGAAAAACTCCGGATTCATCTGATCAAGGGTAATTAAAGGATAATGGTTAATGTTAAAAATTGGAGTTTCTAATTAGTTTAGGAAATTATGAACGTTTAGCGGAATCGGAGGGAAATTCAAATAAGTTTGAAATCCCGTGAGGTGGCGGTGGGGCCCACCTCACTTAAGTAACTTACACATGTGACACCATGTCACTATTCATCATCACTCTCTCTCCCCCTCCCTTTGAAACCTGCGGTCAACCCAACTGAAGAGCAAATTTGCCTTCAAAATTTCTATCCTCCATTACTCATTCAAAACTCAACCAAATCCATTGATCCTTGACTTGAAACTTGAAGGAAATCATCTTCTAAACCCATTGGTGGTAGTACCCTTGAACCTTGAAAACCACTAGAAATAGAGATATTCCCTCCCCAAAGCCGCGGCCCTTTGATTTGTGTTCTTGGTGATGATTGATGCTCCAATGGTTGAGTATGTTTAGGAGGAGCCTTGCGCCTAGTTTTTGAGTAAGTTTCCTTGCATTTCAATGGTTTAATCTTTGGATGTGTGTCAAGAACCCTAAAGGGGAATTTGATGATTTGTGTTGTTAGAGAGCTCAAATGGAAAATGTGTATTAGATGATAATGTCTTAGAATAATGTGTTAGAGCTATAAATGCAATGAAAATTATTGGTGAGAAATATGGTTTTAAACTTAGGAAAATTTGATGATGCCATGACTTTGGGTTGTGAAATTATGTTAGGATTGTGTTGGTGAGTTGTTGTATGATTGTATGATGATATAATAGGATTGTATGAGGTGTGGAATAATGAAATTGGATTGAAAACCTCTTGGGAATTGCCTTGGTGCAATTCGGCCCTTTAGGAAAAGAGAGGGATTGAAAAAATTATTTGGATGATGTGTTATGTAATTGTATGGTAAATAGACGGGTTGTGTGGTGGTTGGAAGGTTAAAGAACCAATGGAAAATAAATGATGGTGTTGAGAGGTGTAATGGAACCTAGAGCAAAATAATAGGCAAAACGATGTCTGAATGACGAAAAATGAAAAGTGGCACTTGATATGGCCTTTTGGTGACCTAAGGATGCCTAAGAAAATAAGAAAATTTTAAAAAATAAAATGTAAAATAGTACCTTGTTAGCCGAACCTATATGGTGTAGGGATGGATTTTTGATGTTTTCATATTTTGATAGATTTGTCGTGTACTGATGGTTCGTACATGATTTTTGTAGGTTGCCGTACGTAGATTTGAACCCTAAACCGTGAGAATTGAGGTAAGTAATTAGAACCATGCTTGTGTAATTGATAACTTGCATGTGTTGTATGAATTTTAAGTAATTGAGAATGTCCTCTATGTAGGCATTTTTGCTGTAAAAAGAGCTCGGAGAATATAATGCTGGGAGCTAAGTGAAAAGGACTATACAGGTAACCTCTTAGTACTGGGGCTTGATCCCCTTGTGTGTTCCACCATGCCCGTTGAGGGTGATGGTAGGAAATGGATGTAAGTAATGTAGAACAAGATGATCATGCATTTAGTATGTATGTTGGTACATAGCTACCGAGTCTCTGGCCAGTAGACAATTTTGCCTTCGGGTGTTTCGGACTTCCACTGGATAGCTCTCCGAGAGGGAGTTCCAGTCGACCTAGGGTCGTGGTGAGTAATCCGGATAGGAGCACACTAGGAATTCTCGGGTGTATATGGATGAGAGGGGTAACTTAGTTGGATGTTCTTGGAACACGCCTTGCATGAGACCCGTAGGCTTATATGCCGAGCCATTAGGCAAGACGTTGCATGGTATTGGTAGCGACCACTCCAGCTTCGTCGTATTTTGTATCCCTTTGTTCCACAGTCTCTCTAAATCCCTTGCTATATCCCATTTTTCAAGATGTTATTTTATATTATTTATATTCATCGAAGTGAGCCATTGGGTGGAGTATTCTCCAGAACCTATGGGTTACTGAGATATATTCGTATATCTCACCCCATCTTGGGGGCTTTATTTCAGGAGGTAGCAGTGGTGCTGGAGCGGCAGGCAAGAAGCCCGTAGGATGAGTCGTTGGAGGACTTTATATTTTGCATTTTGATGGCCACTGAGACAAGGCTAGACTTAGGCATGAACATTGTATATGTAGTTAGGATGAGATTCAGTGTCATATTTGTTCATGTCATTTTGCCTAAGTCTAGTTGTATATGTCATTTCAAGGTTTATGTTTTATGTTGTAATTGAAGGTTATGAATTTGCAAATTGTAATATGTAATTGAGACGTTATAAATTGCACATGGATATTTGATGTAATATGATGGAATGGCCTTAAGCCTATTTTAGGATTATGATTATGTGTATGTTTAGAAAATGCATGTAATTGGACATTGGTGATTGAAACAAGTCAAGTGTTAATAAAGTAAGCAATATTATACGAATTGTGTAATAACTATAAATTGTGATGGCCCCAAGGCATTGTTGGTCCTTGTGTGTGCCACCCATTGATTATTAGGTATATTTGAGGTCTTAGAACACATTTGAAAATTTGGGGATTTTTGTAAAAACAAAGGAAACTCTGGCGAAATTTCGGTAAATTGGCATAATCCAGGCTAACTTCGGGAGAACATATTTCCCTCCACAGAGGTCCGATAGGGGCGTGCCATACGTCATTTTGAAGGTTGAGATGTCCTCTATCATTTGGTAAAAATTGGTGAAATTCTGGGTTGGGCGTCATCCTGTAAGAGGCTGTAAACGCAGACTGCCCATTTGCTTACTGCACATGTGGCAGTTCTGGACCGGTTTTGGGAAAATCATTCCCGCTTCGTTTCTTGGTAAAATTAAGTGTATGTACATCAAATTGAAGATTGAGGTGAGGTGTCTAGTTTGTTTTATAAAATTTTTAGAGCAATTGGATTAGTGGGTTTTCTGCAGTTATTAAATTAGTGAGGGATGTTTGGAGCTGTTTTGGGGTTGGCTGACAGCTTTGCTTGTTCAACTTCAAACGGCGATATCCTTAGCAAACGAGATCGAAATAACTCTTGTGATATCTTCCTAGAAAGTTAATTGAGTGTATAATAACATATCATGAGATGAGAGGCTCCCGCCATGCGGTTTGTCCGCAGCAAATTAAAGACCGAACCATATTCGGATGGATAGAAAACGTAAAAGTGAGAAATTAGCTAAGTGAGTTTATGAGAACCCTTTAGTGACTTGAGAGAAGTAATATAAGATGTAAAAGTAGTTTAATTAAGTATTTCGCGAAGAATTTACGGTTACGGTCACAGCTTTTATTTATTACGCTTTTATGGTTTTAAATGTTCGCGTAATAAACGGAAAAAGTTTACTCGCTTTTTTATAAATGAATTGTTGTGATTGTAACTGCGCTTAATATCATAATTAATGTTAAAAATACCGGTGTACAATGGGATGTTACAATTAGCCACTTGGTAATCCTTTTAATCTTCTTTTTCCTTACTTCCAATTAACTTCCCAATTAACAATTCATGCCATACCACACAAGTCTTAACCAAATTTCGTATCTTAACATTGGACCCACATTTCTAGTTAGTTAATCACTAACCCAAGTAAGTACTTATCACTTAATTAAGGCTTAACATACCTTAACACCACTTGAAACTTACTTGATTACACATCACACAACCTTTTATTTAATTTAATAAACATACCATGATATTTAATTCATCATGGCCGAATTGTATATCATCAAAATTATGCATTTTTATGCATTCTTTTCTTGCAATTAATTACTCAAATTGACATACCTTTCAACTTAATTCATGACCACTTGATATTACGTTAGTTTCATGTCACACATAAACTTTACACGACACTTTAACTTCTACTCTTTCACACAAAATTTATGTACATTTTATTAGTGTAACTTTCTTTAGAAATTATCATGTTTACAAACTTTACATGATTTGAATTTCAATGTCCATTCACTTTATTTTTCTTTACATACTCATATTGACACCTATGTAAATCCATTTACTTTCTTTAAATCAAATCCATTTAAACTATGTTCAATCTTCATTCTTTTTATCAATTGAACATCACACAATATTTAATTGTCAAGTTACACAAACTTAGGTAATTTCACCTATGTTTTCCGAATGTGACATGTCATAATTCTTTATGATTAACCAACTTAAACACTTTATGATCCACATTCATTTACACTACACAATTCAATAAACACTCTAGCTCACTTAGATGATCATTACTTGACATAAACATCTTATGTTTTCCAATGACACTTATTTAATTTCTATGTCATCAATTTGATTTCTTATCAATGAAAACCACTTCAAATCTTAATTAAAAATACACACTAGATACACTTAAATTAATTATACATAATTAATTAACAATCCTAGCTATTTTAAACATACATGGCCGAATGGCCTTAATTAATTTTCCATGGTTTATTTTCACATTTTCCAATTGATTTCTCTTGAACCATACATTATCAAATTATTCTAGAACCCTTAATTCCATTATTACATTTCATCAAACACATAATTTACACAATTAATCCCTTAATGGCCAAATTGTATCTTGTAAAATTTCAAGGTTCTTTTAACTTGTTTCAAACAATTCCAAGCATAGATTTACATAAAATTAACATACAACCACAAAACAACTTCAAACCACATCAATTATTCAAGATAATCATAAACCCTAACCAAACTTTAACTTCATGAAAAATCATCTTCCAACCATCAAAATTAGAAATTAATAGTTTGAATGGAATCCTTGAACACCAAGCTTTCTTTCCACTAATCAATTTTCAAAAACCCTGTAAGACAAATTTGAAATTTAGGTCATCTATGTTTTTCTCTCTGCTAGGGCAAACGAGATGGGTTCCTCCAACGAAAGTCACGGCGGTCCAGCATCAACAACAACACAACCTGAATCAAACGATCTAATGAGGAAGAGTATCAAGCGTTCTAAAAACGGAGAGGAATTTTCTCCAGATTCATCTAACAGAGGTGCAAGTTTAGGCAACATCTCTGAACGTATTCCCTCTGGGAAAATGATGTCTTTCGCTGCAACCCTTAGATCCAGCGACAATACTAAGGGTGAAGAAGACTCTTGGCAAGCCGATCTAACAGAGGAAGTGAGTGAACCTCTTGACCCGAGTCTAGGGGTAATCAATGAACAAGGGTTCCAGACCATTTACGGAGCAGATGGGTCAGTGAGAATAAGATGCACGGAGGAAGCTAAACAAAGACTTAGAAGCCCCTGGAAAAATGCAATCATAGTCAAACTTCTGGGCAAGAAGGTAGGAGTGATGTATATGAAGACCAAGCTTGCTAACCTATGGGCAAAAGCGGGTCCTCTAACTGTAGCCGACTTAGGAAATGATTTCTTCTCGGTGAAGTTCACAAGCGTTGAAGATCTGAACCTGGCTCTTACCGGCGGCCCATGGGTTTTGATGGGGCACTATCTGGCAATCAGGAAGTGGGAACCTTTTTTTGATCCATTCAAAGCCAACATTCATAGAATTGCTGCGTGGATTCGTCTTCCAGGTATTCCCCAAGAATTCTGTGTGATGTCTTTTCTGAAAATCATTGGTGATACTATTGGGAAAGTATTAAAGGTTGATAGAAATACATCTACGGGTGATAGGGGGAAATTTGCGAGAGTCTGTGTTGAATTGGATTTATCCAAAACCCTGAGAGGA
Source organism: Gastrolobium villosum (assembly GCA_032173675.1). Taxonomy (NCBI): domain Eukaryota; kingdom Viridiplantae; phylum Streptophyta; class Magnoliopsida; order Fabales; family Fabaceae; genus Gastrolobium; species Gastrolobium villosum. The sequence continues at coordinate 70,855 of JAVKPL010003843.1, forward strand.
GAATATATTTTGGAGGATAAAATCTTTAAGGTGGAATACGAGAGTCTTTACTTAATTTGCGTAAAGTGTGGAAAGTATGGGCACAATAAAGAGCAATGCAATCAGAATGTGAACCCTGCTGAAGTGCAACCTAATCGGAGCACGAATGTGTCTGATACAGAAAAATCTTCAGAGAACCAGAGTGTGGGGCCCTGGATGGTTGTGCAGAAGAAGAAATTTCCGAAAAATTTCTCTCAAAAGATGAAGGATACAAAAGAAGAGCGAACTTTTGGAGCTAATATCTCTAATAATGGGAGTTCCTCTAACCAGAAAAAGGAGATAAGGAAGGATCCTGAAAATACAGAGTTGATTAGCTCAGTTTCGAAAACCCTTCTGGGGGAACAAAAGGAGAACAAGGGGGGCAGCTCCTCTCTGCTCAGTAGCCCAGCAGCTAATGTGAAGCTCCAGTCTGGGGAAAAAAAAGCCACAGGTAAAAACAGACACAAAACTAAAGGGAAAGACAGGATCAATTCCTGTGTTCACCACTGCATCTCCTCAAAGTGGGTCTAGCTCCAAACCCATAGAGCTCCCTTCATCCAATAAGACAACTTGGAAGAGCAAACCAAGGCAAGAATCTCCAGCCCCTACTATCAAACCTCTCATTAATAGTAAGGCTCACTCCAATGTGGAAACTGAAATAGAGCATTGTTCCAAGATAGCTGCCACTCAGTCAACAAACATTGAGGGTGGTCAGGATGTTGGTGAGCTATGTGAGACTGTTGCCATTCCTGCAGAGATGGAAATTTCCAATTCGGGCAGTGAGGAGACCTCGTGGAAAGCTGAACCTCCAGATAGAGCTTCAGAAGATGGGATGGAGATGGAGAATCCAAACAGGGAAGATGCCTCTGAGCAGAGGACACAAAGTAACCAGGTACTTTGCAAACCTGGGACCAATTTAGTTATTTAATGAATTGCCTTGTATGGAATGTTAGGGGTGCAGCAAAAAAGTCCTTTAAGACATCCCTAAGAAATTTCATCAAAAAGTACAGGATTGGCATGGTTACCATCCTAGAGCCTAGGATCAGTGGTGTAGCAGCCCTGAAGAAAATAAAACAACTTGGATTCAACCAGTATGTTCTAGTAGATGCTATTGGTTTTTCGGGTGGTATTTGGATTCTTTGGAAAGAAGAAAGGTTCAATATATCTGTCATAGAGAAATCTTATCAATTCATTCACTTGTCTTGTTCTGTTAATCATGGTCTTTCCTTTCATCTCACTGTGATTTATGCCAATCCTAGAGAGGAAGTCCGTGATGAGCTTTGGACGGATCTGAGAAGAATCAGTGGTAGCATGATGGGACCCTGGGCCATGATGGGGGATTTCAATGAGATAGCTTCATCAAAAGAGAAAAGAGGGGGAGCCCCTGTGAATATTGCTAGATGTCAGAAGTTTTCCTACATGTTAAATGACTGCCATATGCTGGATCTGGGTTGTAGAGGCTCTAAATTCACTTGGAGGGGACCCAAATGGCTTCATCTTGATAGAGTCTTCAAGAGACTTGACAGAATTTGTTCAAATGCAGCTTGGAGAACCACTTTTGGAGATGCGGATGTTAGAGCTTTACCAAGACTAAACTCGGATCATAATCCTCTTCTTCTTTCTCTTTTCCCCAATGAGAACCAGTGGAAAGAGAGACCTTTCAGATTCCTGGTAGCTTGGCAGAGTCATAGCACTTTTGTTCACTTTCTCAAGTTTTTCTGGAACCACCATACCAAGATTGTCACTTGGCTGGAAAACCTAATTGATCCGCTTAAATCTTGGAATAAAAGAGTTTTTGGTTGTATCCAAGTTATGAAGGATTACCTTTTAAAAAGAATCCAAGAGACCCAGATTAACCACACCAACCAGCATGATATTGCCCAATCTGATCTTGATTTTGCTCTTCAGGATGAGTTGAATAGAGTTTTAGAACAAGAACAAGCTCTTTGGTTTCAAAAGGCTAGATGCAAATGGATTGAGGATGAGGATCGTAACACAAGATTCTATCATACAACTACCATAATTAGAAGAGCTAGAAACAAAATTTTAGAGCTCAAGAATGATGAGGGTCATATGGTTAGAGAAGAAGACAGCCTGAACAAGATTATTCATGATTTCTTCACTAATCTTTTTACTGAAGACGATCACTCCAAACCTTGGGAAGTCACCAATACTTGCTGGCCTGCATTAGAGGAGACTGAGTTGACAGCCTTGAAGGATCCTATCTCGGAATTGAGTATCAAGGAAGCTTTCTTCTCCATGAATGCTCTTAAAGCTCCTGATCCAGATGGCTTCCCAGCTTTTTTCTTCCAAAAAAACTGGGATATTATGAAAAAGCAAGTGGTTGATTGTGTGCATCAGATTTGGGAGAAGCCGGATGAGGTGAAGGATCTAAATAAAACCTTTCTGGTTCTCATTCCAAAACTGGAAAAACCAGAAAAGATTAACCAATTTCGCCCGATTGCTCTGTGTTCTGTTCTTTATAAAGGTATCAGCAAGATTATAGTGAGCAAGCTGAAACCCCTTCTCAACAAACTGATTTCTCCTCAACAAGTCAGTTTCGTTCCTAAAAGACAAATCCAGGACAATATTATCATTGCTCAAGAGATGGTTCACTCTATGAATAGAATGAAGGGGAAAAGGGGATTCTTCACAATCAAAATCGACTTAGAGAAAGCCTATGATAGGATGTCTTGGAATTTTATATACAAAGTGTTGTCTGAGATAAACATCCCAGAATCTCTGGTGAATATCATAATGCAGTGCATCACTTCAGCTGAGCTTGAAATCCTCTGGAATGGTTCCAAGGCTGGTAGCATCCTTCCGAGCAGAGGTTTGAGGCAAGGAGATCCAATATCTCCCTACATTTTCGTGCTATGTATGGAAAAACTGACACACTTGATTTCTGATGCAATTGCAAAGAAAGAGTGGAAGCCAATGGCAGCTGGTAGAGGTGGACCATCCATATCTCATCTCCTCTTCGCTGACGATTTGTTACTCTTTGGAGAATCCAACATTGACCAAATTAAGACAGTAATGGAGTGCCTCACAAAGTTTGGGATCATGTCTGGTCAGAAGGTGAGTTACCCAAAATCTAATATCTTCTTCTCCAAAAATGTTCCAATTGATGTTGCTAATGAGATAGTGAAGATTAGTGGTTTTGCACAAACAAAAAACTTGGGCAGATACCTGGGATACAGAATGAAACATGGCCGGACTAGTAAACTTCACTATGGAGAGATCATGGATAGGGTTAACAATAGGCTCAATGGTTGGAAAAATCAGTGTCTATCTATGGCAGGTAGAGTGACTCTAGCAAAATCGGTCATCTCCACTATCCCTATGTTCCACATGCAAAACAGCTTATTACCTGTGGGTATTTGTGAAGAAATTGAAAAGAAGCAAAGGAATTTCATTTGGGGAGATACTGAGGTTCATAGGAAGCATCATGCAATCGGTTGGGAACACCTTCAACTCCCTAAAAACCAGGGTGGGTTAGGTATTCTCAATCTCCGCAGCCAGAATGAAGCTTTCATCCAAAAGTGTGCTTGGAATATGGTTCAGTCTCCATCTCAGCTTTGGGTCCAAGTCTTGCTATCCAAATATGGCAGAAGAAAAGATATGCTAAAAGAGGTAGTTAGTAAACCTTATGATTCTCACTTGTGGAAAAGCATTTGTAAGGTCTGGCCTCAAATGATAAGCAATACTTCTTGGCAAATAGGTAGTGGCAAGAAGATTGATTTTTGGAAAGACAATTGGACTGGTCTCAGCCCAAACCTCCTTGCTCATACTCATACCCTTCCTTCTCAAGAGGTCTTGGATTTAAAGATTAGCAACAGTATTTTCCTTTCTGAAGGAGGCTGGAATGTGCATTATAACACCTCGGAAAATTAAATGTGAATTTAGGTGATAAAATATGGGTTTAAAAGGGAAGGATTAGTGAAAATCCGAGAATTATGGCCAAAAAGGGCAAAAGGGCAAAATGGTAATTTGCCAAAAACGTGAACCGAGGCATGAAAAATGGAGTTAGAGATTTAATATGACAAAAATAATGCTGGAAATGGAATCAGGACGGAAAATTGAGTGAGTAGGCAAAATTGTGAAAAAGTGATGAATAGTGATTTTTAAGTGTTAAATACTGTGGTACGAGTGTACCGATAAGTGTGAAAATTTTATCAATATTTTGAGGAAATAAAAATATGACATGGACTGGAAAAATATGTAGATTAAGAATATATGATCAGAATTTTTATCGGGATGAAAGTTAGATCGCGTGTGGGACCCGTGTGACCGAAGTCACTTGGCCCCCACCCTCTTTTTCTTCTTTCTTTCCTTCCTTTTCTTCTCTCTTGCGCGCGCCTCCCCTGCCATTGAAGAGCCAAAACCCATTTCTTCCCATTTTCACCAATTCTTCGTTTCTCCACCGAATCGCTTGGTTTTGGTGTTGAAATCTATTGTAAACAACCTTCTAAAGCCATTGGTAGTACTCCCAAGCCTTGAAACCACCTCCATTGCTGCGTTTTGGACAAACTCAGATCCGACCCCTTAGATGTTCTTGGAGTTTTTGGAGTTTTTGGATCTCCTTTGGATTGATGGAGCCTTGGTGGTGTTCCTACACTTGATGGTGAGTATATTTGTGGTATTTTTGTGGTTGATTTTGTAGATCTAGAAATTATGCTTTGAATCTTTGATTCTAGATGTGTGATGATAGAGAGCTCAAATGGAAAAATGCTATTAGATGAAAATGCCTTAGAATGATGCATGAAAGCTAGAAATGCTATGATAAATTTTGGTGAAAAAGTTGGATTTTAACTTAGGAAAAATTGTGAAGATTTCATGAAAATTGGTATGTGGTGTAATTGGATAATTGAATGATGGACCATTGGAATAGGTTGATAATATGATTACAGGATTAGTATGAGTGTTAAAATGAATTGAAAAGCCTTGGGGCATACCTTTTTGAAGAATCCGAATTATGATGAAAAGTGAGGAAAAATGATATAAAAATGATGTAGTGGAAGTTGAATGATAGAAAATGATGTTTAAAATGGATGATGGTATATTGTGATATTGTGGAATGAGGAGAAAGAATGTGTGATGTATGGTGTAATTGGCAAATAAATCTATAAATGATATTGAAGTAAAATGGTATGGAAGAATAGCCTTGGGCCTAAGTGATTAAATGATGATTAATTGTGTAAATGAATGGTTTACATTGGAATTGTATTTATGATCATGTTGTTGATCATATAGGTTGCCTCTTTTGGACGCTTTGGAAGCGGGTAAGCTTGGAGCTTACGTTTGGAGCATTGGCTCGGTATTGAGGTAACCTTTGGAACTGGGGTTTAGCCCTTGTGTGCTCCACCACACCTAGTGGAAGGTTGTGGTTGGATTATGTGATTATGGCATTGTGTGATTGTGTGCTTGTGTACATATTGCTTGGATTCTATGAAAATTGTTTGGTCACTGGCCAGTTGACGTGTGTTGGTTTGGACATCTGCTGGATCATTTCGTGACGGAGTGCCAGTTGGGTGGCCATGGTGTCGACTCTGGGAGCGGCACCAGGATGATCCAAACGGGGGACGTCCGCCGGATAGGGCTCATGAGGAGTTCCGGTTGGGTATTGCCATGGAGTCTTCTCAACCATGGGAGAGGCGTCAGGATTGTCTCGGGAGTTATATGATGGAGTCCTTGAACGTGAATCCATGCGTGGATGTTCTTGGGTTGTCTCCAGTTGGTGGGTGATATTGCATTGCTTGCATATTATATGATGTTATATTTGCACATTGAGTGAGCCATGGGGTGGAGAAACCTCCAGGGCCCTTGGTTTACTGAGATATATTTATATATCTCACCCCGTGTTTTGGGGCATCATTTCAGGTCAGGTTGAGCCTGGAAGAGTGGAGCATGGGGTGCATATTGGAGGCACCATGGGATGAGCATTGGATTGGGACATACTTTGCATATGTTTTATGCTTAGGACTTAGATCATGAACTTATGCATGTTGGAAATGCCATGCCTTGTAAGTTCATGACTACTTGTTGAATTCTTCAATATGATGTATATGTATAACCTTAGAATCTATTGTATATTTGAGTGAGCATGGGACTTGTCCATTGCCACATTCATTGTAATTGAAGCCTTGGCAAATATGTTGTAAAATGGTCCATACTTGATGTAAAATGGCCATTATATTAAAGACTTTGTAAATGATGAATGATTGTATAAAAATGCATGTTTGAAGGGCCTAGTGCCTACATTAGAATATGTTTAAGTATTGTGTGGAGTATTAAGGTGTTTGGGATGGATTACACAACCCTTCTTGGGCTTAAAATGTTGTAATCTGTCACTTTTGCTGCATAGTAATCGATTACCCAAGCATGGTAATCGATTACCATGCAACAGGGGACGAAATTTGGCTACTGTCTTCACTGGTAATCGATTACTGAGGCTTGGTAATCGATTACCATGTGAGGTAATTGATTACCCAAGGTTGGTAATCGATTACCAGAACAGAGGAGGTGAAAAATTAGCTACTGCCTCATTTTTGACAGGTGGTAATCGATTACCACCCACTGGTAATCGATTACCACAGTGAAAATTTTGAAAATTTAAGTTTTTCTAGACTGAAAGAAAGGGGTTTAACTTGATGGGTAGAACTCCACATGGTACGTGGTTTGAAACCACGCGTAGCTGATGTAAAGGGCTAGAACTTGGTAAGAAATGAAAATAAGTTGATGGGTTTTAATGAGTTGAATAAAAGGAAAGATTAGTGTTGTTGTTAAGCTGAATGCTTCCGCGTATTGCATTTACAATTATGGTGTTGTTTTAATTGATTACGGAAAAGGTTATGGTTATGAAAAGGAATATGATAAAAGGAAAAAGTTTGCCCGTAATTTAATTAACCCAATTACTGTGATTGTAACTGCGCTTAATATCATAATCAATGTTAACAATACCGGTACGTAACGGGATGTTACATTTTATGGTATCAGAGCAGTTTCATTAGGGAACTCTGATTATTGTGTAATTGAGGTGAGTGCTGTATAGTTGTACGTAGACACTTATTGACTGCTACACAGGTGATTCCTTAGTTTGGGCCTGATCAACCCATCTCTTCGTGTTCAATGTGTGGTCAGTATAAGATGCCTTCGTGACAACCCTGGAGCACCAATGCCAGTCTTTAGGCTGAGGTTGTGGGTGCGGTGTTGACTGCTCCACGGAAAAATATGTTAGTAAGTGAATTTGGTGTAATTGAGGACTTAGTGAGAATAAATTATGATACTGTCATTGAGGACTTAGTGAAAATTAAATTGAGATAAGGTGTTTAACCATTTTGGGTAGAATGCTACTATAGTTGAATGTGTGGTTTTGTGGTGAGTAAGTGTGATTGATTTGAATTGATATTATGATGATGATGTTGGTAAGTCTTCCCTCAATATAGGGGGAGTGAGAACAATTGAATATGTGCGGGATTAATGGTATACCTTTGACATGGTGGGGAATTGGAACCCCGATGAAATTGTGAAAATTTGAAAATGAGTGTTTATACGTAATATTGGATAACTTAGGGTAAAGTATAAGGTTATAAGACCCTTGATGAGGGCATACACTTGGATGACTTAATATGCTTGGATGTGGAAATAAATTGAAATTTCAAATTTGGATTGAGGATTGTGAGTAACTTAAAGGAACTATGGAGATGATGTGTTGGATAATTCGATGTTGAAATTGGGACTTTAGTCCATGATGATGTAATGCTGGTTAGATGTAAGTGAGGATATCATATGTATAAAACGTAAAATATAAGAAGTTGAGGAAAATTGCCATGTGTGGCATTTGGTGAATTTGATTGAAAGTATGAGAGTCCATAAGTTAAGGATGGTTGGACTTGACAAGTGTGAGGTGAGGAAACATAACTGAGTGTGGTGTAGTGATGGTACTAATATGCTACTATAAGGTGGTGTAGCATTGAAATGTTGATGATGGGGCCTAAGTATATGGGGATAGTAATCCTGTGATGGCTAAGTGCTAGTATTATATGGGGATAGTAATCCTGTGAAGGCCGGGGTGCTTAAATGTATATTTGTGTTGTTTTGAGTTAGTAAACTCTGTGGTAAAAAAAAAATAAAAATTATTTTTGGTAAAAGAGTAATGATGTAAGTGAAATTCCCTATGATGGGAAATGTTGGAAGAGATTGTCTCTTTGGAGTGTCATTGGATGCTCAATGTGTTATGGGATTCATGATGGAGTCCCGGTGTGCAAGTTATACCATGGCACACATGTTGTTAATAATGTGACAATTAATATTGTCCTGGGTTTTCCCTTGTGGATTGAATCCTAAGAGGTGTTGCTCTTGGAAGCCTCAGGCGAGCGTTGCTCGAGATTGGGAAGTACCTGATGGTTGCTCGAAATTGAAATTTATCTGGTGGTCCTAATGCACTGAATGCATGGACTGTTAAACGAGGGCACTCTTGGTGTCATGGTGAAATATTGAGATGAAGAGTGAAGTTATTTTACTGAAATGGATTTTCTACAGTGTTGAGCATGGTTGCTATGAGTCATGATGGACTTAGGACTGTACCGAACATGGGTACTGTTATGAATTGAAAACTTTGTGTCAAATATGAGAAAGATGTTGGAATCATGTGAGGATGATTATTCTGTGGACTAAGACTAATGACTAGTCAAGTGAAATGAGGATGTTGTCGAGAAAAGAACCATATTGGAAAGTTATAGTGCATAGTGCAAAAGTAAGATATAACTAGTATACCATTATGTATCTATATAAGAATCTGTTTGCCGTTATATACGGATTTGATGTGAATGTGTTTATCTGTGTGGCTACCTCCGTATGGATTATGTTCCCGGAGATTATTATTATGTTGTATAAGTAATGTAGTGTGAGGTAGAACCTTGTGTTAGTGGGACTGTTAGTGCAGCCGTTGGCATGTTACCTCTTCTTGCGTGAATTATAAGGACAGATTCTCTGATTGGTGGGGCATTGCACCTGGGGCCCTTAGGACAGCAAGAGCTCGAGGGGTTAAACCTAAGGATGTTCTTACCCATTGCATTAGAGAATTGTATCTTGTGAGGAACGCAAGAGGTGAATTTGGATAACTGTAAGTGAACAGTAATATGCCTAATATGATGAAATGTGAGAGATGCCATGAGATGGTAGTTGGAATTATGAAATTGAGCACTCGAAGATGTGCATGAGTGTATACCAAGTGTGGTACTGATTGTTAAATAGAATGGTATTTGGTGAAATAAAAGGTTGATATCTTTACCCTGGTGGTAGAGTTACTGATGGAGTTGTGTAGAGGCAATTATAGTGAGAGGTTTGTTGAAAATACACAATATTGATGTTGTTCTTGGCTAGGTACCAAGATATATGATTGAGTGTGCTAGTAGCACTTTGAATGGTCCGAGAGACTTGTGTAATAGTCGATATGAAATTATGAAAGTAATGATAGTGATGGATTTAGTTCTTTATGGTATGACAAATAGGCTTTGAAAATCCCTATATGATGGGACAGGTATGAGAGAGAGATGATATGTGGCCTTGGAGTGATGCATACTGGTTGAATGAAATGATAATGAAGGTGAGGTGTGTAGGATGAAACACATGTGGAATTGATAACATGAGTATGGAATGGTAAATAAAGAAAATTGCTAATGGAAGTCTTGGGCATGTTGCCTTTAATGTGAGAAACCAATGATGAACTATGTGTTAAGTTTTGATATGATTAGTGAAATTGCAAGTATGATCTAGTGTCTAAAATTAATGAGTGAATTCATGGGTTAAGGCTTTAAATTAGCCGATGTAAGGTATGAATTGAAATGTGTGGTCCATTGGATACCAGTTAAATGTCTTGAGGAAGTGATTCGCCGTTGTGTTTTGGCGAGAGTTGGTGAACCTGTAGGGTTGGATTCAAACGTTTAGCACAGAAATGGTGCTTGTTAAAGGTAAAGAGTTGAGGTGAAATTGTATGTTATAGGTTAAGAGCATGAGAAAAGCAAAGTGTGTATATATGAGTTGTGGCTAAATGCCATAAATGGGAATTGCCCCTCAGAAAATAAAAGCATAGCGAGCGGGAATTAGATGACTACCCGGTGAATTGCACTGAAAGGCTGAGAGATTCCATAATAGTGTTTAATGTGGAATAAGAAATGTGAAAAGGATTGATGATGAGAGTTATTACTCCATAGAGATAAAAATCAGAGGATAATTGTGACTGTAGTGTGTCGGAAAGTAATAGTTGCCCGTGTGGCACAGATTGAACAGAATATGGTATGATCCTATAGGCATAGTTGTGATATGTGAACTAGGTAGGGGAACCTGCCAAGAGAAATTATGGGTTATATGTGCTAAGTAGCCGGACTTGTGAAAAGAAATTGAAAAGAAATTAAAAGCAATTGGCTTGGTAAAGCAGAAAAAGAGCACAACTGTGTGGTGCGCTCCGGTTGTTCACATGTGGTGTCACCGGTTGGTATTGAAATTGGGAAGGACTTGAAGTCTCCCATTGGGCCTTTGAAAGGCAAGGTCATTGTGAAATGGGGCTGAAAAGCCAAAAGATAGAAATGTAAACAATTATTTTGGTGTCCGCGCACTGATGGAGCTTCTTGGGTACGGGGGACTAAGATTCTCTGGCTGTATCCCGAGTTAGCATATGTGCATAGTTGATTTTGCGGACAAAATTCCTAAAAGGTGGGGTGAATATAACACCTCGGAAAATTAAATGTGAATTTAGGTGATAAAATATGGGTTTAAAAGGGAAGGATTAGTGAAAATCCGAGAATTATGGCCAAAAAGGGCAAAATGGTAATTTGCCAAAAACGTGAACCGAGGCATGAAAAATGGAGTTAGAGATTTAATATGACAAAAATAATGCTGGAAATGGAATCAGGACGGAAAATTGAGTGAGTAGGCAAAATTGTGAAAAAGTGATGAATAGTGATTTTTAAGTGTTAAATACTGTGGTACGAGTGTACCGATAAGTGTGAAAATTTTATCAATATTTTGAGGAAATAAAAATATGACATGGACTGGAAAAATATGTAGATTAAGAATATATGATCAGAATTTTTATCGGGATGAAAGTTAGATCGCGTGTGGGACCCGTGTGACCGAAGTCACTTGGCCCCCACACTCTTTTTCTTCTTTCTTTCCTTCCTTTTCTTCTCTCTTGCGCGCGCCTCCCCTGCCATTGAAGAGCCAAAACCCATTTCTTCCCATTTTCACCAATTCTTCGTTTCTCCACCGAATCGCTTGGTTTTGGTGTTGAAATCTATTGTAAACAACCTTCTAAAGCCATTGGTAGTACTCCCAAGCCTTGAAACCACCTCCATTGCTGCGTTTTGGACAAACTCAGATCCGACCCCTTAGATGTTCTTGGAGTTTTTGGATCTCCTTTGGATTGATGGAGCCTTGGTGGTGTTCCTACACTTGATGGTGAGTATATTTGTGGTATTTTTGTGGTTGATTTTGTAGATCTAGAAATTATGCTTTGAATCTTTGATTCTAGATGTGTGATGATAGAGAGCCCAAATGGAAAAATGCTATTAGATGAAAATGCCTTAGAATGATGCATGAAAGCTAGAAATGCTATGATAAATTTTGGTGAAAAAGTTGGATTTTAACTTAGGAAAAATTGTGAAGATTTCATGAAAATTGGTATGTGGTGTAATTGGATAATTGAATGATGGACCATTGGAATAGGTTGATAATATGATTACAGGATTAGTATGAGTGTTAAAATGAATTGAAAAGCCTTGGGGCATACCTTTTTGAAGAATCCGAATTATGATGAGTGAGGAAAAATGATATAAAAATGATGTAGTGGAAGTTGAATGATAGAAAATGATGTTTAAAATGGATGATGGTATATTGTGATATTGTGGAATGAGGAGAAAGAATGTGTGATGTATGGTGTAATTGGTAAATAAATCTATAAAGGATATTGAAGTAAAATGGTATGGAAGAATAGCCTTGGGCCTAAGTGATTAAATGATGATTAATTGTGTAAATGAATGGTTTACATTGGAATTGTATTTATGATCATTTTGTTGATCATATAGGTTGCCTCTTTTGGACGCTTTGGAAGCGGGTAAGCTTGGAGCTTACGTTTGGAGCATTGGCTCGGTATTGAGGTAACCTTTGGAACTGGGGTTTAGCCCTTGTGTGCTCCACCACACCTAGTGGAAGGTTGTGGTTGGATTATGTGATTATGGCATTGTGTGATTGTGTGCTTGTGTTCATATTGCTTGGATTCTATGAAAATTGTTTGGTCACTGGCCAGTTGACGTGTGTTGGTTTGGACATCCGCTGGATCATTTCGTGACGGAGTGCCAGTTGGGTGGCCATGGTGTCGACTCTGGGAGCGGAACCGGGATGATCCAAACGGGGGACGTCCGCCGGATAGGGCTCATGAGGAGTTCCGGTTGGGTATTGCCATGGAGTCTTCTCAACCATGGGAGAGGCGCCAGGATTGTCTCGGGAGTTATATGATGGAGTCCTTGAACGTGAATCCATGCGTGGATGTTCTTGGGTTGTCTCCAGTTGGTGGGTGATATTGCATTGCTTGCATATTATATGATGTTATATTTGCACATTGAGTGAGCCATAGGGTGGAGAAACCTCCAGGGCCCTTGGTTTACTGAGATATATTTATATATCTCACCCCGTGTTTTGGGGCATCATTTCAGGTCAGGTTGAGCCTGGAAGAGTGGAGCATGGGGTGCATATTGGAGGCACCATGGGATGAGCATTGGATTGGGACATACTTTGCATATGTTTTATGCTTAGGACTTAGATCATGAACTTATGCATGTTGGAAATGCCATGCCTTGTATGTTCATGACTACTTGTTGAATTCTTCAATATGATGTATATGTATAACCTTAGAATCTATTGTATATTTGAGTGAGCATGGGACTTGTCCATTGCCACATTCATTGTAATTGAAGCCTTGGCAAATATGTTGTAAAATGGTCCATACTTGATGTAAAATGGCCATTATATTAAAGACTTTGTAAATGATGAATGATTGTATAAAAATGCATGTTTGAAGGGCCTAGTGCCTACATTAGAGTATGTTTAAGTATTGTGTGGAGTATTAAGGTGTTTGGGATGGATTACACAACCCTTCTTGGGCTTAAAATGCTGTAATCTGTCACTTTTGCTGCATAGTAATCGATTACCCAAGCATGGTAATCGATTACCATGCAACAGGGGACGAAATTTGGCTACTGTCTTCACTGGTAATCGATTACTGAGGCTTGGTAATCGATTACCATGTGAGGTAATCGATTACCCAAGGTTGGTAATCGATTACCAGAACAGAGGAGGTGAAAAATTAGCTACTGCCTCATTTTTGACTGGTGGTAATCGAGTGGTAATCGATTACCACAGTGAAAATTTTGAAAATTTAAGTTTTTCTAGACTGAAAGAAAGGGGTTTAACTTGATGGGTAGAACTCCACATGGTACGTGGTTTGAAACCACGCGTAGCTGATGTAAAGGGCTAGAACTTGGTAAGAAATGAAAATAAGTTGATGGGTTTTAATGAGTTGAATAAAAGGAAAGATTAGTGTTGTTGTTAAGCTGAATGCTTCCGCGTATTGCATTTACAATTATGGTGTTGTTTTAATTGATTACGGAAAAGGTTATGGTTAAGAAAAAGGAATATGATAAAAGGAAAAAGTTTGCCCGTAATTTAATTAACCCAATTACTGTGATTGTAACTGCGCTTAATATCATAATCAATGTTAACAATACCGGTACGTAACGGGCTGTTACATGCATTATCTTGTGAACCATTTTGACCTTAATGTGTTGAACAAAATTCTTGCCATTCCTCATCCAGATGATGAAGCCGAGGAGGATAGCATAGCTTGGACTAACTGGAACCCTGGGCATTCCATAGTTAAGCTGGCATACAATAACTTGTTAAATTCTAGCAATCCTTCCCCCATTGACTGTTGGGACCGTATTTGGAAGTGGAAAGGCAAGGAAAGAGTCAAAATGCTTATCTGGAAAATGCTTCATGATAGAATGTTAACAAGAGAGTCAATATCAAAGTGGAGTGGTAGTTCCAATAAGTGCCCTTTCTGCCCTGAAGTGATTGAAGATTGCCTTCATGTGTTTAGAGATTGTTGAAAGGCAAGAAAGTGCTGGCTGTTGCCCATTGTAATGTCCCACATCGGTTGGAAAGGAGAACAAAGCATGCCATATATATGGGTGTGGAAACCTTTCCTAGTGGAGGCCTTTTGGGGGTAACCCCAGAACGTAAAACCGTGAGTCCCGGAAGGGGGGCAAAGCGGACAATATCTGCTATAGGGATTGAGGCTGTTACAAATGGTATCAGAGCACTTTCTAGGGAAAAGCCTGTATGTATTGCAATAACTTAGGATGTGTCGTTGCGTGTCTACTTTGTGTTCTCTCTGATTGGTGTGTGTTATGATAATGCATATGGGACTACATGGCGTGGGCCTGATCAACTCATTCTTTGTGTAACTTGTGCAGAGTCATGGTGCCACCAAGGAGGAACACGAGTACGAGCGAGGATCAATCGGATCCTATCCTGGCTGCATTGGCTGAGATGCAGGCGGCCCGACTAGCCGACCAGGAAGCCACGAGGCTGGCGAACCGGGCGATGCTGGACGCTATTCGAGATGCGAACTGGCAAACCACGGCAGAGGTTCTGGAGGAGAACCGGATGGCCAACATGACTATGATGAGGGTCATGTTGGAGGAGTTGAGGGCTGGTCCTGCTGCTGGCCAGGGTCCTCCACCACCTCCACCGCCGCCACCGCCTCCACCTCCGCCTAGTCAACAGGAGGACACCCAGAGCCAGATGGGTGAGGGTAGTCACTTGACGGGGGCTATGCAGACTATCCCCGTACTTGTTGAGGATCGTGACGAGATCGATCGCCGGCTGAATGCTTTCCGCAAGCATAAGCCACCTTCATTCGACGGATCGTATGATCCCATTGCTGCTGCTAGATGGCTTCAGGCGCTAGACAAGATTTTCCGGATCTTGCAGTGCACCGATCCGCAGAAGCTGTTGTTCGCCACTTATATGCTGGAGGGCGAGGCCCATGAGTGGTGGACCAATCTTTCTCAGGTCTACGAGATGCAGGGCCATGTGATGACGTGGCCATTCTTCGAGGAGAGCTTTCTGGGTCAGTACTTCCCTTATGACTCACAGGAGAGGAAGCAGGGGGAGTTTGACCGGTTGGCTCAGGGCTCGTTGTCTGTCGACGAGTACCTGGCCAAGTTTAATGAGCTGGTGAAGTTTTCACACTTCAGGATGGCGAGGCTTACTCCTACATTCTTGGCTGCTAAGTTCCGCAGGGGACTTAGTGAGGATATTGCTGGTTACTTAGCTGGGTCTGCTTCCAGAGATTTTGGGACACTGGTCCAGCAGTGTCGTGATATTGAGGACTTCTACAGCATGAGTAAGGCCAAGAAGGCCAAGATGGAGGTGCCACAGGGTACCGGCGATTCCACTCCCTGGAAGAACAAAAATTTTACAAACAAGGGCAAGGGCAAGCAGATGGCGGCTAAGCAAGCGCCAAATCAGTTTAGAAAGACTGCTACTCAGGGGAACGCCGCTAGACCTCCTGCTCCCAGATGTTCGGGATGCGGGAAGTCACATTTTGGGCCGTGTTCTACCGGGCAGCTGATATGCTTCCAGTGTGGCAAGGAGGGCCACTATTCCAGAGATTGCCCGACGGCGAGAGTTGCTGCAGTGCAGGCTGTGCCATTGCAGATGGTTCCTACTAGGGCACCAGCCGTGCCACCTACTACAGGGCGAGTGTACACACTTGATCGTCAGCAGTCGGACAGAGCTCCGAACCTGGTCAGAGGTACTGTTACCATTGGTGGTTCAGCTGTTGATGTGTTATTTGATTCCGGGGCAACGCACTCTTTTGTTGCTACCCCTATTGCTGTGGGGCTTGAGTTGCCCAGTGATGTGCTTTCTCCACCGATGCGGGTGACCACCGCCACCGGAGAAAAATGTTTGACCTCCACTGTTCATCGCGATGTAGCGTTTCAGTGGGATGGCCGTGACTTCTCGGTAGATCTGATAGGATTGCCGATGGCCAACCTTGAGATTATTCTGGGCATGGATTGGTTGTCCAGAAACTGTGCAATGATTGATTGTTGTGCCAAGAAAGTGGTGATGTCTCCGGGTGGGTCCACAGCCAGTTCCTCACCGTTCATTTCAGTCCTGCAGGCGAGGAGGGCCTTGAGAGCAGGGGCATTTGGCTATGTCATGTTGGGAGGTTTGGTGAGTGGGACACAGGAGGATCTCACTGGCATTCCTGTGGTGAGGGAATTCCTCGAGGTGTTTCCCGAGGAGATTCCTAAGTTTCCACCGCAGAGGGAGATAGAGTTCTCCATTGATTTATTGCCTGGTGTGGGGCCTATATCGTTGACTCCATACCGGATGTCGCCACCAGAGTTGGCGGAGCTGAAGAAGCATATTGAGGAGCTTTCAGCGAAAGATTTTATTCGGCCGAGTGTGTCTCCTTGGGGAGCACCGGTCATATTTGTGAAAAAGAAAGATGGGACCATGCGGTTGTGCACCGATTACAGACAATTGAACAAGGTGACAATCAAGAACAAGTACCCTCTTCCACGCATTGATGATTTGCTGGATCAGCTCAGGGGTGCTTGCGTGTATTCCAAGATTGACCTCCGGTCCGGTTACCATCAGATACGGGTAAAGCCGGAGGATGTCCCAAAGACAGCATTTCGCTCAAGGTACGGGCACTACGAGTACTTGGTGATCCCGTTTGGACTCACCAATGCACCCGCAGTGTTCATGGACTACATGAACAGGATCTTCCAGCCGTACCTGGATCAGTTTGTGATCGTCTTCATTGACGACATCTTGATTTACTCCAAGACGGAGGAGGAGCATACTGAGCACTTGAAGATTGTGTTGCAAGTGCTGAAAGAGAAAAAGCTATATGCTAAGCCGTCGAAATGCGAGTTTTGGCTCAAGGCGGTGAAATTTCTGGGTCATGTGATTTCTGCTAATGGAGTTGCAGTTGATCCTAACAAGATTGAGGCCGTGATGGACTGGGAGAGGCCCAAGACGGTTACAGAAGTGAGAAGCTTCTTGGGTTTGGCAGGCTACTATCGGAGGTTCATAGAGGGATTCTCCAAGATGGTGTTACCGATGACTCGCCTTACCCGAAAGGAGACTCCATTCGTGTGGACGCATGAGTGTGAGGAGTGTTTCCAGGAGTTGAAGGAGAGACTGACTACTGCTCCTGTGTTAGTCCTTCCTGATCCTGCGGAACAGTTTGAGTTATACTGCGATGCCTCTGGTAAAGGACTAGGCTGTGTGCTGATGCAGAAAGGGAAAGCAGTAAAATCCAAGATACTACCCTACAGATCCAGATGATCAGGGAAAAGTTGAAGCAGGCGCAGAATCGTCAGAAAAGTTACTATGATGTCAAGCATCGACCACTGGAGTTCAGTGAGGGTGAGCACGTGTTTGTGAAACTTTCACCTGTCACCGGTGTTGGACGGGTACTCGGAGTGAGGAAGTTGAGCCCGCGATTTATTGGGCCCTACCAGATCCTTGGTAGAGTAGGACCAGTTGCCTATCGACTTGCCTTACCTCCGAACCTAGCCAACATCCACGACGTGTTTCACGTGTCTCAGCTTCGGAAGTACATAGCAGATCCTTCGCACGTGGTGCAGCCGGATGATGTGGAGGTTCGGGAGAACCTAAAGACTCCCGTCGGACCACTCAAGATTCTCGATCGAGGCGAGAAGCAGCTTAGGAGCAAGATCATTCCGATGGTCAAGGTGCAGTGGACTGGGCGTAGTCCCGAGGAGTGCACGTGGGAGCGAGAGGATGAGCTTCTCCGACAGTATCCCGACTTTCGAGACAGGTATGTTTCTGATTTTGAGGACAAAATCCTTAAAAAGGTGGGGTGAATGTAAGAACCCGCACTGCTAATTAAGGTAATTAGAGAATTAATTATGATAATTAGGAAATAATTGCATAATTGACCCTAATAATTATTATGAGGCTTTAATAATTACAATTAGTGGATAAGAATGCTGAAAGTCGCTTTTCGGAAGAAAAGCGCAGATACCGGTTCTGCTACTCGGTATAAATGCGTACCGGAAAAGTATCCCGGAAAATTATAACGAATGCATGATAATTACTAGAATATTATGTAGGACTTGTAAAACAAGTTTCAAGTCAAAATGACGTAATCTGATGCCAGAACTGATACTGGCTATGGAAAAGCGCGTACCGGAAAGGTGCTCCGAAAAATAAAATAAAAATATGACAAATCTTAGAAAAATGTGTAGGTCTAGAATCCGATGTTTGGGATCAATATCTTTTACTTTGCTATTAAGGCTAATACTGCGCGATTAGTGGCTTGTGCCTATAAATAGACACATTAGTGGGCACAAAACCCTAGGCATGCACATATGAACGTGAGGAGGCTGTGTTTTTTCTGAATGCTTGGCTGTTCTTGGCATTCCTTCACCATTGTGAGCTTTGTAACCCTTCTCCTCCAATCTTCTTCACCATTCCTTCTCCTAAACAACTAGAGTGTGTTTTGTGAGAGTGGAGTGCAACCTTTTCTGAGTTGAGGTGCTGGGTGAGGGGTGTTTAGTGGGCTGTGGTGTTGTCTCCATGATTATGAACCATTGTTCATACCATTAGAGGTTTCAAGAAGCCTCCTTTGGTGCCAAGAACCAACCTTTGGTTGCATTTTCGTGTCCTTGGGTGTGCTGGACTTGTGTGCAGTATTGGGAGCTCCAAAGGCACCTTGAACTACTGACTAAGCTTTGGGGTAAGTCACCTTAACTTGATCATGTGTTTTTATGGCCTAAAGGTGGTATCTTGGTATGTTAATGGGTTTAACACATAAGTGAACTCATATATGCTTAAAGATGCATGCTTTAACGTGTACATGTGTTAAAAGTTGGATCTTTGGGTTGGATATTCACGAAATGCAGAAACTGCATTCTGTCGTGAGATATCCGGATATTTGTCGAACAGATATCCGGATATCAGTATCCGGATATGGTATCCGGATATTGATATCCGGATATGGGATCTGGGTATCCGGATATGACATATCCGGATATGTCCAGTGTGATATCCGGATATGGCATATCCGGATATGTCCCTTCTGATATCCGGATATCCTGGGTTTTCACAGAACAGTAGCCGTGCTGTGTGAACAGTAAGCTATTGGGTGTGTGTGGACCCAAGATTAAGGAAGTTGAACTTCTGTAATAAATGAACTAAGTCAGAATCATGTGATTTAGGGCTTATGGCTTTGTTGGAAGCCTTAAGACGTAAAACGTAAAGGAAAGGCGTAGTCTTTAAGTTATATGCTTGTTGTGCATAAATGTTGATGTATTATTGGTCCATATCAGATTGTGACACTGCTGTTTGTGGACTTGTGAGTGGTTGGACTCTTGGCTTGGATAGCTAGCTTGCAAGGTAAGCTTTCGTGTCATCGGTTTAGCCATTTTGTTGTTCCACCATGTCCCATGGGGATGGATTTATGCATGCTGTGTTACATGCTTTAATATTTTGGAAATGCTGTTGAGCTATTTATATGCAATGTGCTTTTATGAGATGCATGTGGTGTCCACCTATACGGTAAGCCTGAGTATGTAGTACATACAAGATGGTGAGGCTGTGGGTGAGGTGCAGGTAGCGTCCATGTACTCATGTAGGTATAGACGTATTCCTACATTTCTCTGGCCAGTAGATTTGATAAACACACATGGCATGATTAATTGCTGCATCGCACGGTTTTGGAACTTATATTGTAATACTGTTTTTGAACTTATATTACACATGTAAGTGAGCTTGGGGTGGAGACTCCTTGAGGACCCCTTGTCTTACTGAGATTTCTTGTTAGAGATCTCACCCCACGTTTGGGGACGCTTATTTCAGGATCAGGTAATGTTGAGGGCTCAGGTGGCAGGAGGCCAGAGCTGAGCTGATATATGATATGCTGACGTGCTGGATTGACTGTTATGTTTTCCGCTTAATTTATGTTATCATGTCGAGACTGTTTGTGGGCATTGTTGCCTTATTTGGTGAGCATGGGGATTGTCCATGCCACATGGTTTGACTATTGTCTTTTAATTTAATGTTGTAATTAAAGTATCAGGATTTTGACCCAGGCTGCATGTTGTAGTCCTATGGTTTTAGATACTCACATTATATTTATGTACGAGGTATTCAGTTAGTTGTCTTGCAATTTACATACAGGCAGTATTTTTATGAAAATGATTAAGTAATCAAGTTGGTTAAGCTAATGACGTCATAAATGAATTAAAGAAAAAATTATTCCGCATTTTAATTAAGCGTAGCTTAATACGATAGTATGTTAACAATCCGGGTTAACACGGGCTGTTACATTTTATGGTATCAGAGCCTGGTCCTGGACCGGTGTGTACAGCGGGGACGCTGTATTCCCAGTGGGGGAGGATGTAATGTCCCACATCGGTTGGAAAGGAGAACAAAGCATGCCATATATATGGGTGTGGAAACCTTTCCTAGTGGAGGCCTTTTGGGGGTAACCCCAGAACGTAAAACCGTGAGTCCCGGAAGGGGGGCAAAGCGGACAATATCTGCTATAGGGATTGAGGCTGTTACACCCATGTTGCACCCTCTTCCACCGAGTTTCCTCACTATGATTTCTTTTAGGGAGTGGATGATTCTGAATCTCACTTCAAACAACAGCAATCTCAAGGATTGGAGAGACTCTTTCTTTACCACTTGCTACTTTTTGTGGTTATGGAGGAATAAGGAAATTCACGAAGAAGGTTTCCAGCGTCCTGAGGATCCTTCAAAGGCTATTGCTGTAGAAATTGAGGAAAATAGGTTCTGTTTGGCTAAGTTTAAAAAAACATTTTCAGGAACTTCTCACTCTCAACTTCCTACATCGTGGATTAGGCCTGCGGAGGACTTTCTGAAATTAAATATGGATGGGGCTGTGCAAGGTAATCGGGCAGCTTGTGGTGGTCTCTTGAGGGATAGGAATGGATTATGGTGTGGCGGTTTCTCAGCCTTCATTGGCTCTTGCATTCCTCTGCATGCTGAACTTTGGGCTCTCCTTTATGGATTTGATTTCTCCTGGAAGCATGGCTGGAGGAAACTAGTGTTGGAAACTGATTCTTCTCAAGCGTTTTGCCTTCTTTCCAATCATGGTAATGATACTCGAAAGCTGCCATTGGTAGCTAAGATTCGAGTCTTTTTAGTGAAAGAGTGGACTTATTGAATAAAATTCCTAGGAGTAGCAACACCTGTGCGGATTGGATTGCGAAGAAGGCTTTGGATGATTCCTTTGGGCTCAAATCAATCTCCTCCCCTCACAGCGATCTGTTAAATCTTCTTGCTGCTGATCTTTTGGATCCGGGTCTGAATAAGGTGGCTGCTAGGAGAAATACAGGATGATGTTTGTTCCTGGCTTTCTGCTAGTGTTTGATGTTTTGTTTTCTACTATTTCTTGTTCTGTTTTTTTCCTTCCTTCTTGTTTGCTATTCTTTTGTTTTGTGGGGGCATTGCCCCTTTCTGTAACCAAAAAAAAAAAATTCAAAAACCCTAACTTTCTCTCTCTAGATGAATAGTGCCAACACTCTTTGGATGAGAGTTTCTCTCACTACAAAGCTCTCCAAGAAGAATAGATTCAAGCTCACAAGATCAAGCACTATAACTTTTGTGTAGTGAGTTTTTTTTTCCAAAAAGTACTTGAAATTCCAAGAACATCAAGTCTCTCTCTCTAGGTGTATACGACCATGTGAGGAGGAAGAAGAATAGACTTTCGATGGACATATAGAAAATCACCAAAGCTACTTAACTTTTTCATTTTACAACTTTACACACTTGCTTGCTTTTTATTGGTCCTTTAACTTAACACTAGCCTTGTCATCTTATTCTACAACATTCTAGATCCTTCACACATGAAGACACTGTCTAACCAAGGGAAATATCTATGGTACTACTGTTGTACCATTCACTTAGTGCATCTATCCAATAAAAAATGAGGAATGACTGTCATACTGTATGAAAAGGAGAAAAAAATAATTTTTTTATCCAAATGTCACTTGTAGAATGGCAGATGTACCTACTACAGATGTACAGAAGATGATCTTCTAACCAAGGCCAAGGTGACTAGGATAGCTTACTTGCCATTTTGACCACTTTAAGACTTTAAAACTTAACAACCATTAGTCCATTTATTCAAGACTAGTCAACCTTGATTCTTATTGGTTAGTCAACACTTAACTTTGACCTTTAAGAATATAAAAATAAAAGGTCTCAAAGAATCAATCATACATAAAAAATCATGCAAAGAATTCACAAAGTTATGTTACTAACTTAACAACTTTGCATTCAACTTTGACCTAAACCAATCATTGGTTATAATTTTTCCTTACTTTGACCAATTTTTAGGAATTAATCTAGACATGGTTTGATCAAGATATGATCACTTTGAACGCACAAAATTAATCATAGAATTTAATTATACCATCAAAATCCACCTTTGACTTCACCTTGGTCAATTACCAAATTAATAATGACTTTTCACATAATGACATATGTGCCCACATATTCCTTATACTTATCTTAGGGTCCTATTAGACTTGTATGGAATGAACTATATTCATAACTTGCTTATCACGTCAATTACATGATTTACCGTTTACAGATTACTTGAATACGTGTTTAAATCTCACTTAAACACTTAATTAATTTACTGTCAATTATTTGACAGTGAGGGTTGTTATATTCCGCACTTAAGGAGGAAACTACGAAAGCAAGAGATACTTGCAAGTCGTGAGCTCTGATGCCAAATACAATAGAAAACCGAAATATTGTTGCTATTATGAAAAGAAAATATATATATGGACTTATTGTTTCTCAAGCTGCTTGAGATAACTTTATCTCTGACCACTAAAACATAACCGTATAAAGATGGATCAATGGTGATAAAGGAAGACTAGTCAACCTTGATTCTTATTGGTTAGTCAACACTTAACTTTGATCTTTAAGAATATAAAAATAAAAGGTCTCAAAGAATCAATCATACATAAAAAATCATGCAAAGAATTCACAAAGTTATGTTACTAACTTAACAACTTTGCATTCAACTTTGACCTAAACCAATCATTGGTTATAATTTTTCCTTACTTTGACCAATTTTTAGGAATTAATCTAGACATGGTTTGATCAAGATATGATCACTTTGAACGCACAAAATTAATCATAGAATTTAATTATACCATCAAAATCCACCTTTGACTTCACCTTGGTCAATTACCAAATTAATAATGACTTTTCACATAATGACATATGTGCCCACATATTCCTTATACTTATCCTAGGGTCCTATTAGACTTGTATGGAATGAACTATATTCATAACTTGCTTATCACGTCAATTACATGATTTACCGTTTACAGATTACTTGAATACGTGTTTAAATCTCACTTAAACACTTAATTAATTTACTGTCAATTATTTGACAGTGAGGGTTGTTATATTCCGCACTTAAGGAGGAAACTACGAAAGCAAGAGATACTTGCAAGTCGTGAGCTCTGATGCCAAATACAATAGAAAACCGAAATATTGTTGCTATTATGAAAAGAAAAAATATATATGGACTTATCGTTTCTCAAGCTGCTTGAGATAACTTTATCTCTGGCCACTAAAACATAACCGTATAAAGATGGATCAATGGTGATAAAGGAAGAGTGAGAAAAATAGAGTTATAACATTAAAGGTGAATCAATTAATATAAGGAAATAAATAAACAAAACGACGTAATTTTGGGGTAACTGGAGATAAATATATCTCAAGCAGTTTGAGAAATATTTCCCCCTCTCTCTCTCTTCAATATATATATGGGATAGGATCCTTTGACACCGATGTTAAACTGTGAAACTTGACATCAAATCCTAACCGTTAATTTTCGCCAATCAACAGTTATCATTTATTAGGAATCAAACTTATTAATTAACTATTAATTCCCAATAAATGATAACTGTTGATTGGCGAAAATCAACGGTTAGGATTTGGTGTCAAATTTCAAAGTTTGACACCGTTGTCAAATAATCTCTCTCTCTCTCTCTCTCTCTCTCTCTCTCTCTCTCTCTCTCTATATATATATATATATATATATATATATATATATATATATATATATATATATATATATGGGCAGAATATTTTTACACCGTTGTAAGAGTTAGAAGTCTTACACTCAATCTTGATCATTGATTTACTTATATCCAATGGCTCACATTACTAAAAAATTAGAGTCTTTAGATATAAGTGAAATCAACGAACAAGATTAAGAATGTAACTTACAGAGGCGTAAAATGATCCTGATATATATATATATATATATATATATATATATATATATATATATATATATATATATATATATATATATATATATATATATATATATAAGGTTACAATATATGCAATACAGAGACTAACAAATCTAAAAGAATAAATTCAAATCCTAAGGAAACACTAATTTTGTTAATAAAAGAAACAAATAATTATAAATACTTCTCATATTTACAACATTTAGGTTTGCATCATTCCCACCAAAATAGTAAAAAGTTTCGCCAAGTTTTGTGGCAAGGTCTTATGCTCCTGCGGAGGGTTAGTTAATTGGAACTGCATGTGGAAGTAGATCAAAGAACACAATGAGAAATAACAAAAGGAATACTTGTGTTTCGGGTGGATTTGAGAGGTAGACAATTTATGTGTGTGTGAGAGACATCATTTGAGAGTTCTTTGCACTAGTCTTGTTTTTCCCAGTTTAGAGGGGGAAGCTGACTTCTCTCCCTCTACTGCATGTTAAAAAAATGCACAAAGAATTTGTGATTTGCAAACGTAACTGGTGGATTCTAGTTCAATGCAAAACAAGTACTCATATAAAAAAATGGGATGGTCTCCATGCAAAGAAGCAAGTATATAACAAGATATAGTTAAGTCAATAAATTTCTTTTGCGATTGATGATTGAAGGTTTTCAAAATTACCTCGACCATCAAAACTATAAATAACAAGGTATAAGCCCAATTCAAAGCTATGTTTTTGTTTATTTACTCGAACTAGTTTTTATTAATCAGTTTTAAAATCATAATTACGAAACAAATAAAACACATACAAAATTGGTATAAACAAAATAACTTTTTAATTGAGTCAAATGTTTCTATATTTTCTTCAGTTTCTCTTTCTAAATTACTAGAAATTTAAAAGAATATTCCTTTTAAAAGGACTTAAAGGGAAAGAATGAGAAGCATATTAGATGACAGCGTAGAAGTATGAAATGAAGTAATCTTAACTATTCGGTCATAAATGGACAAGGTTATATTTAGTTAAAACTGGCATTGACAATCGATATGTGATTATATGATCAAAAGTAGCTCACTCACCTTTCACACTCTCAGTACTTGATAAGATATTAACATCAAGGTAATTACTTTTATCTCAAAGAAGATTTTGTCGATATACTCAAATAAAAAGTAAGAAAAAATTGAGGAAAAAGAGAGAATAAATAAATAAATAATAACTGACTAAAAGATATTCTCTGAAACATAAAAAATAATTAATTTACCTCTTCATAATTCTAATAGATTTCCTTCATTTTATCATAAAACAAACCATATACTTATTTATTTCACACCCTATTAAGTTATATTTTACTAGTTTTCCCGGAATAGGTTTCAGCTGACCTCTATCTCTCTTTGTGTCATACTCTTTATAACATACTTCTCTTCTTGATTCTTCTATGCATGAGAACCCCTATTTCGCATTATTTGGATGTGTTAGTTTCACATATATTTTGCATTTAGTCAAAAGCGGCGCATAAGCCGCTTTTGCAAACCACAAATTCTGAATGCTATATTGTGATCGTTTCCTTTCGGTGAGGGAATGACAAAACTAATGCAAAGCGCTCAAATCATGTCATCTATATTTATATATAATAACTCATCTAGCACCAAAATTTTCATCCTAACATCATGGCATCATTTTGCAAACAACTTTTGTTTCTTCTATTTCTCATGGTCCTTGATCCTACTTCCACATATAATGTCCATCGAAAATTAGGAGGACAAGAAGTCTTTAATATTGTGAATCCCAGAGCACATGTGCGCATTTTCAATCATCTAGGTGGTATAGATGGAAATCCAAGTCTTACTGTTCATTGCAAATCCAAAGATGATGATCTAGGGACTCATGTTATTTACAGCAACGAATGTTTTGGATGGAGCTTCCTTCCTAATTTTTGGGATACAACATTATTCTTCTGTCATTTGTCATGGACGGGAGGATCAGGAACATATGATATATTTAAACAAAAGAGGGATTGGAAAAGGTGCAAACATTGTTGTGAATGGTATGTTACCAAAGATGGTATAGAAGGGTGGAAGGAAGAGGATACATTTAATGGAAAACCAGCCGTGCGAGACATATGTTTTAATTGGAATCATGAGCACGAAACCAAATAAATGTGGAAAAGAAGCTTGAATGTGTGCATTTATTAACTTCAAATTCTATAGTTATTAATCTAATATTAATCTTTTATTGTTAATAAGTTAATTTTTAATATTAGTATCACAATTTTTACAGCTTTTATCAAAAAATTCTGTCAGTTTTTTTCTCCCTGTAGTGATATTTATGTAAAATGGTGAGAGATAGATAATGAATGATATCATGAAAGTTTCAAGGAGAATTAAATAATTAAGTACATATCACATTTTACTTTTTTATCCAATTGAATCATATACATTTAAACAAAAATAAATCCAAATTAATTCTTTCTTTCAGTTCTCTTTGTGTTTTAGTTTAATACACATTATTTAAGTTCGTCTCTTATTTTAGTTGCATCACTAGAAGAAAATTAGCCTTTTGTTATCAAAAAAAAGAAAAAAAAAATAGCCTTTTCGAAGTGGTAAGATTCTATCATAAATGCCACTGAATTATAAGATTCTTTGGGATAGATTTTATATGCGGTTTACCCACAAAATAAATTTTGTCCTACAAATCCATCTTTATTCTTTATATTGTTTAAAACTTTTGCGCCATCTTGGCATAAAAAGATTGTTCGCAGATTTAGATTCATTGAGGACAAAATAGATTTTTTAAAACGTTATTTTCCTATATCCGTCTGAAATTCGTTTATTATATTTTCTTATTTTATTTTATTTTTATTGGTCTGGCTAAGGGTGATAGCACCCAGCCAAAAGAAAGACAAAAGAAAACAAGAATTGTAACACCCCGTGTATACCCGGTTTGTTATCATATCATCGTATTAAGCAGCGCTTAATAAAAATGCGGAACTAAATTTTTCTTTACAATTATAACATCATTATTAATAACCAAGTTGATTAATTAATCCTTTTTCATAAAATATTGCCGGTATGTAAATTGCAATTCAACAACTAACTGAAATACCTCATATATAAATGTGTTTCTAGTCATGGAACTATAACACGTAGTCCAGACATGATCCTGATAGTTTATACAACTCAACTCTAACTGAACAAGGCATAATCAATGTGGACAATCCCCATGCTCACCAAATAAGGCAACAAAGGTAACAATATAATGAAGATAAAGCACAGTCAGCAACCGAGCAATTCAGTAATAACAGCATGCATCAATCAACTAAGCTCCGGCCTCCTGCCGCCCGAGGTCTCAACCCCGTGGTACCTGAACTTGAAAATGTGCCCCAAATGTGGGGTGAGATCTCTAAAAAAAAATCTCAGTAAGACAAGGGGTCCTCAAGGATCTCTCCACCCCAAGCTCTCTTACATGTGCAATATAAGTTCCAAAAACAGTAATATAATATAAGTTCCAAAATCAGTGCAATGCAGCATATAATCATGTCATGTGTGTCAAGAATCCTACTGGCCAGAGAATAAAGTAGGAATTACATACGTCTACAACCTACCATAGTGCAAGAGGCTACTTGCACCCACCCACAGAATCACCAACTTGTATGATGAAAGTAAACTGGCCTTTGAAGGCCGATGCATGTAAGGTGTAAAACAAAAATTTTACTGCCGAACATACATGCACACATAGGTTCATGCTTTAAGACAACATGATGTTACCTTGTTTTTGGCCTGATCAGTCAGGGAGATCAGATGTCCGGCTTGAAGGGTTCAAACCCTCTAATGGTGATCCACACCACCGTTCGTCAATGATGCAAGAACCCCTTCTTGAAAGCCACCAGATGAACACCACAGTGAGGCTTGCTATGCGCACAAGTGGTGAAGGTGGAGGCTAGGTATTATGTTTGGAAAGGTGTAGTGAACTACCTACAGAATGGTGCATCAGATGAAGGAGAGTTGGCTAGGTTTTCTTGACTAAACCCTAAGGTGAGGAACCTGTATATATGCGCACACCTTGATGTGAGGAACCTGCACATTCTCGCGCGATCAATACCTGTATCCCCTCCCCCGCAACGGGCTGGGAAGCACAAACACGTTATTTGGAGTGAAAAATGCGCGACGAACACGTGGCGGACACCTGCGCGCTCCGACATGCGGCCAGCGCTCCGACGCGCGATTTCGACACATGGTCAACGCTCCGACGCGCGTTCCGACACGCGGTCAATGTTTCCCGACACGTGTTTTGGACACGCGGTCAATGCTCGGACACGCCTTCCGACACGCTATCCACATTTCCAGACTAGTGTTTTTTTTCTTCCAAACCAAAAATTAATCTTATTTGATCTTTAACTAAAAATGAAGAATTCATTTATAAATAAATTATTTTCTGTTATGGAATTTGTCATTAAAAAACATTTTTGTTTTATATTTATGTTATGGAATTTGAATATACGCTCGGTTATATGACTTTTATGGGCTGCTATGTGTATTAAAGGAAGGAAATACTGAAATTCGCAGAAAAGAGGTGCAACACGAGGACTTCCCATGAGGTCACCCATCCTAGTACTAGTCTCGCCCAAGCACGCTTAACTGCGGAGTTCTGATGGGATCCGGTGCATTAGTGCTGGTATGATCGCACCTGCACATTCTCGCGCGATCAATACCTGTATCCCCTCCCCCGCAACGGGCTGGGAAGCACAAACACGTTATTTGGAGTGAAAAATGCGCGACGAACACGTGGCGGACACCTGCGCGCTCCGACATGCGGCCAGCGCTCCGACGCGCGATTTCGACACATGGTCAACGCTCCGACGCGCGTTCCGACACGCGGTCAATGTTTCCCGACACGTGTTTTGGACACGCGGTCAATGCTCGGACACGCCTTCCGACACGCTGTCCACATTTCCAGACTAGTGTTTTTTTTCTTCCAGACCAAAAATTAATCTTATTTTATCTTTAACTAAAAATGAAGAAATGATTTATAAATAAAATATTTTCTGCTATGGAATTTGTCATTAAAAAACATTTTTGTTTTATATTTATGTTATGGAATTTGAATATACGCTCGGTTATATGACTTTTATGGGCTGCTATGTGTATTAAAGGAAGGAAATAAGGAAATTCGCAGAAAAGAGGTGCAACACGAGGACTTCTCAGGAGGTCGCCCATCCTAGTACTACTCTCGCCCAAGCACGCTTAACTGCGGAGTTCTGATGGGATCCGGTGCATTAGTGCTGGTATAATCGCACCTGCACATTCTCGCGCGATCAATACCTGTATCCCCTCCCCCGCAACGGGCTGGGAAGCACGAACACGTTATTTGGAGTGAAAAATGCGCGACGAACACGTGGCGGACACCTGCGCGCTCCGACATGCGGCCAGCGCTCCGACGCGCGATTTCGACACGTGGTCAACGCTCCGACGCGCGTTCCGACACGCGGTCAATGTTTCCCGACACGTGTTTCGGACACGCGGTCAATGCTCCGACACGCCTTCCGACACGCTGTCCACATTTCCAGACTCGTGTTTTTTTCTTCCAGACCAAAAATTAATCTTATTTTATCTTTAACTAAAAATGAAGAATTGATTTATAAATAAAATATTTTCTGTTATGGAATTTGTCATTAAAAAGGAATTTGAATATACGCTCGGTTATATGACTTTTTATGGGCTGCTATTTGTATTG
Source organism: Gastrolobium villosum (assembly GCA_032173675.1). Lineage (NCBI taxonomy): Eukaryota > Viridiplantae > Streptophyta > Magnoliopsida > Fabales > Fabaceae > Gastrolobium > Gastrolobium villosum. The sequence goes on from JAVKPL010003843.1 coordinate 100,997, forward strand.
AAGGAAGGAAATAAGGAAATTCGCAGAAAAGAGGTGCAACACGAGGACTTCCCAGGAGGTCACCCATCCTAGTACTACTCTCGCCCAAGCACGCTTAACTGCGGAGTTCTGATGGGATCCAGTGCATTAGTGCTGGTATGATCGCACCTGCACATTCTCGCGCGATCAATACCTGTATCCCCTCCCCCGCAACGGGCTGGGAAGCACGAACACGTTATTTGGAGTGAAAAATGCGCGACGAACACGTGGCGGACACCTGCGCGCTCCGACATGCGGCCAGCGCTCCGACGCGTGATTTCGACACGTGGTCAACGCTCCGACACGCGGTCAATGTTTCCCGACACGTGTTTCGGACACGCGGTCAATGCTCAGACACGCTTAAAAAGAGGTGCAACACGAGGACTTCCCAGGAGGTCACCCATCCTAGTACTACTCTCGCCCAAGCACGCTTAACTGCGGAGTTCTGATGGGATCCGGTGCATTAGTGCTGGTATGATCGCAACTGCACATTCTCGCGCGATCAATACCTGTATCCCCTCCCCCTCAACGGGCTGGGAAGCACGAACACGTTATTTGGAGTGAAAAATGCGCGACGGACACGTGGCGGACACCTGCGCGCTCCGACATGCGGCCAGCGCTCCGACGCGCGATTTCTACACGTGGTCAACGCTCCGACGCGCGTTCCGACACATGGTCAACGCTCCGACGCGCGTTCCGACACGCGGTCAATGTTTCCCGACACGTGTTTTGGACACGCGGTCAATGCTCGGACACGCCTTCCGACACGCTGTCCACATTTCCAGACTCGTGTTTTTTTTCTTCCAGACCAAAATTTAATCTTATTTGATCTTTAACTAAAAATGAAGAATTCATTTATAAATAAATTATTTTCTGTTCTTGGCTAGGTTTTCTTGACTAAACCTCCGATCTTATCCTCATGAAATTAAGTTCAAAATAATTTAAACTTAAATTCATAAACTATCATATAGTATACTTTTCATGCGTATAATTCAGCCCTAGAAGGGGTCCAAATATATTGAGTAGTTGCATTCAAAATTTGAATCAACTCACCCACTGATTCCCTCAACCACCAAATCTGAATGGAGCTTTGTTTTAAGTGATAAGATGACATCCTTATCACTCAAATTTGCGCACCAAACAGCCCAAGGATGTGCTCCAAAGATGCTTCTTGATCCAAGGAATATGCTCCAATAAGATCCTGTCTTATCCTTTTGTTATGAAACAACTTTTCAAAGCCAATTCAAATTCGAATTCAAACACTTGAATTCAAATGTTCAAACATTCCAATTCAAAATTCAAAATTCAAAATTTCAAATTTCAAATTCAAAATTCGAATTTCAAATTTCAAATTCAAATTTCAAATTTCAAATTTCAAATTCAAAATTCGAATTTCGAATATTTGATTATTAATTTAACTAATTAAATTAATTAGTAATGGCTTGGACTATCCAAGCGCATTACTAAGCTCCATGCACCACCCACCCAATTAGGTGGGTTTCCAAACAGCTTCTTGGGCCAACAACCATTATTAGGCCCAATACCTTTAAAGCTAGTCCATCATGACTACAAGGTGTTAGTGTGTGACCCATTAGGTCCAACTTAGCTTCTAACATAACTGGGCTCGGGCCCAACAAGCCCACAACCCAATTAATGACAACACAGAGCACTAGCAATGCTTTGTTGCCCCATAACTAGTCAGATTAATGACTTGATCATCCTATTGCACATATTTGGTTACCGTATGTATTTCCCTTCATCTCGGTTATCTTCCCATTAACCTAGGGTAAGGAAATGTATCAACCCCTGCGGTTTAGGGTAAGCTTTATTCGAAATAGGGAATCTTCAATTTACTGACTCTAAAGGCAGATCATCTCATGATCTCTTTTACTATGCATAGATTCCCGAGTCCCTGTAAATGTCATCCCGATTTCTCCGGTTTACAGATAACCTAATCTCTCACTGAGATTTGACGAATTCCTTCAGCTTATTACCCTAGCCCTGTGCCCTTTAAGGACACACCCAACAGTATACCTATGAGTCTCAATGTTTCAGGCAGACGAGGCATACAATCAAAACATGCCTTCAAGAACACAGTCTAGGTAATAACTTCTGGTCTAAGGAAAGACATGCCCAAACATAAAGAGATTACTCTAATGACACTATCTGTAAGATTTCCTCATAGAGTCTCTTTTTGGGTCTGTTCAGTGCGAGCTATACTCTTATAGGTCCACCCACGACTTTAGCTAAGATATCTCCATATCTGCAGCTCATGAGGTCTTTACCTTGTATCCATATAGAAGTAGATAAGTCGTACTAGTCTTTACTCGAGATCACTGATCCCCAAACTCAGTGTCTCTAGACTAGGAACATATAATTAGGAATAGACATGCAATATCCTTGAATCCTCATGATCGTGATCTCATCACAGATACTTAAGAGATACACCCATTCTATTCCAAGGGGTTTATCCAATTCGTTCATATAATATTAACAATAATATCGAGACACAATATGAAACTGAATAAATAGTGCTTTCATTTAATTGCGACAAATAAAGTTCTACATCTAGTGTCCTTTATTTAATCAAAAGATTATTTCTAGGACACCCATATGCTAACAAGCTCCCACTTGGCCTAGAGCCAATCAGACCTAAGTCGTATGCCCAAAGCCTCATAATGACTATCATGTTTTCTCTGAGAAACAGCCTTTGTCAGAGAATCGGCCAGGTTATCGTCTGTGGGAACATAATCCATTTTTACATCATTCCTATCAATGATTTCTCTAATCAAATGATATCTGTGGAGCACGTGTTTAGATCTTTGATGAGACCTAGGTTCCTTTGACTGCGCCATGGCTCCTGTGTTGTCGCAAAGCAACTGTATGGGCTCATCCACGCTTGGAACCACCCTTAGTTCATTTATGAACTTCTTGATCCACACTGCCTCCTTAGCTGATTCTGAAGCAGCTATGTATTCAGCCTCTGTCGTTGAATCTGTTGTTGTCTCCTGCTTGGAACTTTTCCAAGACACTGCCCCACCATTTAAGGTGAATAGGAATCCTGACTGTGACTTGCAGTCATCTTTGTCACTCTGAAAGCTGGCATCAGTGAACCCTTTCACTGTTAACTCATTAACCCCACCATAGACCAGAAACACATCCTTAGTTCTTCTTAAGTATGTAAGGATGGTTTTGACTGTCGTCCAGTGACCCTCTCCAGGGTCTGACTGGTATCTGCTCGTAATGCTTAAAGCATATGAGACATCTGGTCTCGTACATATCATGGCATACATGATGGATCCAATAGCCGAAGCGTATGGAATTCCACTCATGCGATCCTTCTCAGGCTGTGACTTAGGACACATAGCCCTTGATAGGTGTACCCCATGACTGACAGGAAGAAAACCCCTTTTCGACCCTTCCATGCTAAACCTCTTTAACATCTTGTCAACGTACGTGGATTGAGATAAACCCAGCAGCCTCTTGGATCTATCTCTATAGATCTTTATACCGAGTATAAAGGGTGTCTCTCCCAAATCCTTCATGGTAAAGTTTTCTGAAAGCCACTCTTTCGTTATTTTTAATGTGGGGATGTCATTTCCTATTAGCAATATGTCATCTACATAGAGCACTATGAAGATGACATTACTCCCACTAACCTTTCTGTAAACACAAGGTTCATCCTCGTTCTTGATAAAACCGTTACTCTTAACGACTTCATCAAAACGTATATTCCAACTCCTTGATGCTTGCTTTAGCCCATATATTGACCGTTGTAGTTTGCATACCATATGCTCCTGATCTTTGATTTCAAAGCCTTCAGGTTGTGTCATGTACACTTCCTCCTTCAAGAACCCATTCAAGAAGGCGGTCTTGACATCCATTTGCCAAATTTCATAGTCGTGGTATGCTGCTATTGCAAGCATGATCCTAATAGATTTGATCATGGCAACTGGTGAGAAAGTTTCATCATAGTCAACTCATTGTCTTTGACGATACCCTTTCGCCACCAACCTAGCTTTGTAGGTCTGAACGTTGCCATCTGCATCAGTCTTTATTTAAAAGACCCATTTATTACCGATAGGAACTATTCCTTGCGGTTTAGGAACCAAGGTCCATACCTTGTTCTGATACATCGAATCCATTTCAGATTCCATGGCTTCAAGCCATCTTGAAGAGTCAACATCTTTGACCGCCTCCTCGTAGTTACTTGGTTCATCATCCTCAACAGTTTGCTGATTCTCAATCACAAACCCATACCTCTCAGGTGGATGGATGACCCTCGTAGATCTACGGAGTTGTGTGTTTACTTCTCCATTGGAGAACGTCGCCTGCGGAGCAGACTCGGGTTCCTCAATCTGTTCTTGTGGATCTTGCATTTCTTCAAGATCAATCTTACTCCCACTGCCTCCTTGAGAGATCAAATCCTTCTCAACGAACTCAGCATTCTTTGACACAAACACTTTGTGTTCTTCCATGGAGTAGAAGTAGTATCCCTTAGTACCTTTAGGATACCCTACAAATAGACATTTAGTACTCTTAGCACTAAGCTTGTCTGATGTCAACGCTTTGACATAAGTTGGCGATCCCCATACCCTGAGGTAACTCAGGTTGGGTCTCTTACCACTCCATATCTCATATGGTGTGGTCTGAACAGATTTAGACGGTACCCTATTTAGAAGGTATGCCGCTGTGTCTAAGGCATATCCCAAAACGATTTTGGAAGTTGAGTCTCACTCATCATAGACCTAACCATGTCTAACAAGGTCCTGTTTCTCCTTTCGGAGACACCGTTTTGGTGTGGTGTGTAAGGAGCGGTAATTTGTGAGAGAATTCCATTTTCTCTCAGATAATCCTGAAACGCGTGGCTCAAATATTCACCACCACGATCTGATCGTAATGTCTTAATCATCTTGCCACGTTGTTTCTCCACTTCAATCCTAAAGTCTTTGAACTTTTCAAAAGCTTCAGATTTATATCTCATTAGGTATATATACCCAAATCTTGATTTGTCATCTGTAAAGGTAATGAAATAAGAATATCCACCTCTAGCCTCAATAGACATTGGGCCACATACATCAGTATGAATGAGTTCTAATAACTCACTAGCCCTATGACTCTCAAGCCCTTTGGGCTTTTGTCGAATCATTTTCCCAGCTAGACAAGATTCACACTGTCCATATGATTCCAAATCTATGGAGTCCAGGTATCCATCTCTATGCATCCTAGACAATCTTGTTTCATTTATGTGCCCTAGTCTACAGTGTCAAAGATAAGATTGATTATCCGTCCTAGGTCGTTTCACATCTATATTGAGCACTTCATTTCCCATTTCCAACACATACAATCCATTTATTAAAGAAGCAGTAAACCATATCATTCAAAATGATAGAAAAAGTACCATCCCTAATATTGAAAGTATAACCATCTTGTTCTAAACAAGAAATTGAAATAATATTTCTAGAAATATGCGGAACATAAAGACAATTATTCAAATGCAATAAAAGGCCCGTAGGCAAAATAAGGTCAGCATCTCCAACTGAATGAGCAGTAACCCTTGCTCCATTACCAACGCAGAGATCCACCTCGTTTCTATCCAATCTCCTTGGGCTCCTAAGTACCTGCAACATATTGCAGATATGAGAACCACATCCGGTATCCAATACCCATGAGATTGGATTAGCATAAGAATAATTTATCTCAATCATGAAAATACCTGAGGCAGAAGCATCACCATGCTTCTTGTCCTTCACATTGTTCAGGTAGTCTGGACAATTCCTCTTCCAGTGGCCTTTCTTGCCACAATGGAAGCACTCAGCATCACCCTTGTCCTTAGGTGCCTTCTTACCCTTCTTCTTGCCCTTCTTCTTCTTGGATTTTCCTTTGGGCTTAAGGGGGTCACCTTTTGCGGGCTCCTTACCTTTTCCCTTGGCCTTGCTAGGCCCACCAATCAAAAGAGCCTGTGTCCTATCCTTCTTGATAGACACTTCAACTGTTGTTAACATGCTTAACAACTCAGGCAAGCTCACTTGCATCCCATGCATATTGTAATTCATGATGAATTGACTGAAGGAAGGTGGAAGTGAGGTGAGGACTAAGTCATTACTTAGCTCGGCATCCATGATGAAGCCTAGGTTTCCTAGCTTCTCAATCAGCCCGATCATCTTGAGAACATGGCTGCCAAGAGACATGCTCTCAGTCATCCTACAAGAGAACAGTCCTCTTGAGGCCTCATACCTCTCATGCATGCCTTTAATATCATACAAGTCCTTGAGATGTACGATAATAGAGGGATGCTCATGCTGCTTTTGCAGTTCAGGCGACATGGATGCCAACATGATGCATACTGCCATCACATTGTCATCCAAGTGCTGTTGGTGGGTTACGAAATCAAATTCCGCAAACCCTTCTTCCCCTTCCCGTGGAGCTACGGGTATTACAGCATCTAAAACGTAGGCAATCTTTTCGGCCCTTAGAACTATTCTTAGGTTCTGATACCAGTCCATAAAATTTGAACCGGTCAGTTTATTCGTATCGAGTATTGAACGCAGTGACAGTGGATTAGTCATACTATAAGCTGAAAAGGATGTAAAGATAGTTTTAGTTAATATACGGTTATGTAGTTAAAAGCAAATTATTAAAGACTTGAAATAATTTGCCCCTCCCACTATTTTATCTAAGTCAATGACCCTTCCTTTTGACTTAGGGTTAATCTACTTTAGATTTTACCTTAGTGGGATTAAGAGTGCGATTATTTATTTTAATCTCCGTCTGAGACCGCAAGATTAATTTAAATAATGGGTTGATCTTTATCAACAGTATCTCATACCCTCTCTTAACATTAGGTTGACAACTTTTTGTCACTTAGTGGTGCATCTCATGCAACCAACCTAGCACCATTACCCTAAGCACATAAGCCCGGTTGTGCCTGCAACTTATGTCTTAGTTAAGCATTAAACCAGCACCCTAAGTGTCTTACACTTCAAACACTACTCTAGCTCAACGAAATAGTGGGTCCCAACTGAGTTGTGGAGCACCACTATGTAGAAGAGTTTTGAGTAGCATTGGTGGTGGGAGGTAATCATATGCTTAATTATTTATTCCTTTTAAGGGTTCCTTTTATTTTAGGGTTAATTAGGTCCCATCAAACGCATATTGTAAGTTATCATGCTAGTCGTTACCTATGTCAAACATCTATCGGTATACACTAGTCGCTATTGGACAAACATAATAACCATACAAAACGCGGTTTGCCCAATTCATGCATACTAGACGTTCTAATCATACATGCATATAAAGAGTTTATATTGAGATAGCCATGGTGCTCGCGCTTTTGTCCTTTTTGCTTCTTTAAGCAACGGCTGCTTGTCGTCTATACGCCACTAGCCTATTTCTCTAATTACACATAATCAAAGAAACTCCAAAACATCTTTGGAGGGACAAAATTACAAAATTTAAATTACAAATACACTTGTAAATTAAAATGCGCGATTACACATTAATTTAAAATTCAAAAATTCAAATCCGAGCACCATGACCATCCCCTTCCTGTTTGTACCTGAAAAGTTCAAAACTTGCAAACACAAACATTATATTATCACATAATATTTTCACATATATTTTGACATTTAACATTTAAACATCAAAATAACATCAAGATTCATAATCTTAAATTTCTCATTGGCCAAATTTAAAAAACAATTTTAATTCAAATTTTGTTAATTCTTTCTTAAAGAAAACAAAATTAAACCATGCATGTAGCCATCAACACCTTCATGGCCAAATCATATAGGTGACTATATGATAAATTTTGTCACAAAATTTCATGCATATAAAAATGACACAATTCATGGAGAAAAATAAGAAATCATTCAAGGTACTCTTAGTACCCTCCATGGCCGAATCTACCCTTTCAAAAAGGGTGTTCTTTTTAAAACTTTCATAAAGAAAAAGAAACTAAACCATGATGCATAATGTTTTATGAACACAGAATCAAATTTACATGTTCATAAAAACAAAAACTTTAACACTTTAAAGGATTTGTGATTCAAAATCCATATGCAGAATTTAAACTTTAACCCTTTAAAGATTTTTGACCGTGAAAAACTCCTTTCACAAACAAGGTACCATCACCCGCCGATGGTAAAGCAACCGGGCTCTGATACCACTTGAAAGTAAACTGGCCTTTGAAAGCCGATGCATGTAAGGTGTAAAACAAAAATTTTACTGCGGAACATACATGCACACATAGGTTCATGCTTTAAGACAGCATGATGTTACCTTGTTTTTGGCCTGATCAGTCAGGGAGATCAGATGTCAGGCTTGAAGGGTTCAAACCCTCTAATGGTGATCCACACCACCGTTCGTCAATGATGCAAGAACCCCTTCTTGAAAGCCACTAGATGAACACCACAGTGAGGCTTGCTATGCACACAACTGGTGAAGGTGGAGGCTAGGTATTCTGTTTGGAAAGGTGTGGTGAACTACCTACAGAATGGTGCATCAGATGAAGGAGAGTTGGCTAGGTTTTCTTGACTAAACCCTAAGGTGAGGAACCTGTATATATGCGCACACCTTGATGAGAGGAAGAGGGAATTTTATTCATTCAAAATGAAAACCAACTCTCAAACACATTTGAAATTTGGGCATGGAATAGGTGAGGATAAGGTGGAGCTGTTGCAAAACCAATTTTGCCAACAACCTCCAATCTTATCCACATGAAATTAAGTTCAAAATAATTTAAACTTAAATTCATAAACTATCATATATTATACTTTTCATGCGCATAATTCAGCCCTAGAAGGGGTCCAAATATATTGAGTAGTTGCATTCAAAATTTGAATCAACTCACCCACTGATTCCCTCAACCACCAAATCTGAATGGAGCTTTGTTTTAAGTGATAAGATGACATCCTTATCACTCAAATTTGCGCACCAAACAGCCCAAGGATGTGCTCCAAAGATGCTTCTTGATCCAAGGAATATGCTCCAATAAGATCTTGTCTTTTCCTTTTGTTATGAAACAACTTTTCAAAGCCAATTCAAATTCGAATTCAAACACTTGAATTCAAATGTTCAAACATTCAAATTCAAAATTCAAAATTTCAAATTTCAAATTTCAAATTCAAAATTCGAATTTCAAAATTCAAATTCAAAATTCAAATTTCGAATATTTGATGGCTTGGACTATCCAAGCCCATTACTAAGCTCCATGCACCACCCACCCAATTAGGTGGGCTTCCAAACAGCTTCTTGGGCCAACAACCATTATTAGACCCAATACCTTTAAAGCTAGTCCATCATGACTATAAGGTGTTAGTGTGTGACCCATTAGGTCCAACTTAGCTTCTGACATAACTGGGCTCGGGCCCAACAAGCCCACAACCCAATTAATGACAACACAGAGCACTAGCAATGCTTTGTTGCCCCAGAACTAGTCAGATTAATGACTTGATCATCCTATTGCATATATTTGGTTACCGTATGTATTTCCCTTCGTCTCGGTTATCTTCCCATTAACCTAGGGTAAGGAAATGTATCAACCCCTGCGGTTTAGGGTAAGCTTTATTCGAAATAGGGAATCTTCAATTTACTGACTCTAAAGGCAGATCATCTCATGATCTCTTTTACTATGCATAGATTCCCAAGTCCCTGTAAATGTCATCCTGATTTCTCCGGTTTACAGATAACTTAATCTCTCACAGAGATTTGACGAATTCCTTCAGCTTATTACCCTAGCCCTGTGCCCTTTAAGGACACGCCCAACAGTATACCTATGAGTCTCCATGTTTCAGGCAGACGAGGCATACAATCAAAACATGCCTTCAAGAACACAGTCTAGGTAATAACTTCTGGTCTAAGGAAAGACATACCCAAACATAAAGAGATTACTCTAATGACACTATGTGTGAGATTTCCTCATAGAGTCTCTTTTTGGGTCTGTTCAGTGCGAGCTATACTCTTATAGGTCCACCCACGACTTTAGCTAAGATATCTCCATATCTGCAGCTCATGAGGTCTTTACCTTGTATCCATATAGAAGTAGATAAGTCGTACTAGTCTTTACTCGAGATCACTGATCCCCAAACTCAGTGTCTCTAGACTAGGAACATATAATTAGGAATAGACATGCAATATCCTTGAATCCTCATGATCGTGATCTCATCACAAATACTCAAGAGATACCTGTTCTATTCCAAGGGGTTTATCCAGTTCGTTTATATGATATTAACAGTAATATCGAGACACAATATGAAACTGAATAAATAGTGCTTTCATTTATTTGCGACAAATAAAGTTCTACATCTAGTGTCCTTTATTTAATCAAAAGATTGTCTCTAGGACACCCATATGCTAACAAGCTCCCACTTGGCCTAGAGCCAATCAGGCTCCCACTTGGCCTAGAGCCAATCAGACCTAAGTCGTATGCCCAAAGCCTCGTAATGACTATCATGTTTTCTCTGAGAAACAACCTTTGTCAGAGAATCGGCCAGGTTATCGTCTGTGGGAACATAATCCATTTTTACATCATTCCTATCAATGATTTCTCTAATCAAATGATATCTGCGGAGCACGTGTTTAGATCTTTGATGAGACCTAGGTTCCTTTGACTGCGCAATGGCTCCTGTGTTGTCGCAAAGCAACTGTATGGGCTCATCCACGCTTGGAACCACCCTTAGTTCATTTATGAACTTCTTGATCCACACTGCCTCCTTAGCTGCTTCTGAAGCAGCTATGTATTCAGCCTCTGTCGTTGAATCTGCTGTTGTCTCCTGCTTGGAACTTTTCCAAGACACTGCCCCACCATTTAAGGTGAATAGGAATCCTGACTGTGACTTGCAGTCATCTTTGTCACTCTGAAAGCTGGCATCAGTGAACCCTTTCACTGTTAACTCATTAACCCCACCATAGACCAGAAACGCATCCTTAGTTCTTCTTAAGTATTTAAGGATGGTTTTGACTGCCGTCCAGTGACCCTCTCCAGGGTCTGACTGGTATCTGCTCGTAATGCTTAAAGCATATGAGACATCTGGTCTCGTACATATCATGGCATACATGATGGATCCAATAGCCAATTCCCACAGTTAAAAACCTGGCCGATTCTCTGACAAAGGCTGTTTCTCAGAGAAAACATGATAGTGATTATGTGGCTTTAGGTATACGACTTAGGTCTGATTGGCTCTAGGCCAAGTGGGAGCTTGTTAGTATATGGGTGTCCTAGAGACAATCTTTTGATTAAATAAAGGACACTAGATGTAGAATTTTGTTTGTCGCAAATAAATGAAAACACTATTTATTCAGTTTCATATTGTGTCTCGATATTACTGTTAATATCATATGAACGAACTGGATAAACCCCTTGGAATAGAACAGGTATCTCTTGAGTATATGTGATGAGATCACGATCATGAGGATTCAAGGATATTGCATGTCTATTCCTAATTATATGTTCCTAGTCTAGAGACACTGAGTTTGGGGATCAGTGATCTCGAGTAAAGACTAGTACGACTTATCTACTTGTATATGGATACAAGGTAAAGACCTCATGAGCTGCAGATATGGAGATATCTTAGCTAAAGTCGTGGGTGGACCCATAAGAGTATAGCTCGCACTGAACAGACCTAAAAAGAGACTCTATGAGGAAATCTCACAGATAGTGTCATTAGAGTAATCTCTTTATGTTTGGGTATGTCTTTCCTTAGACCAGAAGTTATTACCTAGACTGTGTTCTTGAAGGCATGTTTTGATTGTATGCCTCGTCTGCCTGAAACATGGAGACTCATAGGTATACTGTTGGGCGTGTCCTTAAAGGGCACAGGGCTAGGGTAATAAGCTGAAGGAATTCGTCAAATCTCTGTGAGAGATTAGGTTATCTGTAAACCGGAGAAATCAGGATGACATTTACAGGGACTTGGGAATCTATGCATAGTAAAAGAGATCATGAGATGATCTGCCTTTAGAGTCAGTAAATTGAAGATTCCCTATTTCGAATAAAGCTTACCCTAAACCGCAGGGGTTGATACATTTCCTTACCCTAGGTTAATGGGAAGATGAACGAGACGAAGGGAAATACATACGGTAACCAAATATGTGCAATAGGATGATCAAGTCATTAATCTGACTAGTTCTGGGGCAACAAAGCTTTGCTAGTGCTCTGTGTTGTCATTAATTGGGTTGTGGGCTTGTTGGGCCCAAGCCCAGTTATGTCAGAAGCTAAGTTGGACCTAATGGGTCACACACTAACACCTTGTAGTCATGATAGACTAGCTTTAAAGGTATTGGGCCTAATAATGGTTGTTAGCCCAAGAAGCTGTTTGGAAGCTCACCTAAATGGGTGGGTGGTGCATGGAGCTTAGTAATGGGCTTGGATAGTCCAAGCCATTACTAATTAATTTAATTAGTTAAATTAATAATCAAATATTTGAATTTGAAATTTGAATTTTGAAATTTGAATTTGGAATTTCGAATTTTGAATTTGAAATTTGAAATTTGAATTTTGAATTTAGAATTTAAATTTTGAAATTCGAATTTTGAATTGGAAATTTGAAATTTTGAATTTTGAATTTGAATGTTTGAACATTTGAATTCAAGTGTTTGAATTCGAATTTGAATTGGCTTTGAAAAGTTGTTTCATAACAAAAGGATAAGACAGGATCTTATTGGAGCATATTCCTTGAATCAAGAAGCATCTTTGGAGCACTTCCTTGGGCTGTTTGGTGCGCAAGTTTAAGTGATAAGGATATCATCTTATCACTTAAAACAAAGCTCCATTCATATTTGGTGGTTGAGGGAATCAGTGGGTGAGTTGATTCAAATATTGAATGCAACTACTCAATATATTTGGACCCCTTCTAGGGCTGAATTATGCGCATGAAAAATGTATACTATATGATAGTTTATGAATTTAAGTTTAAATTATTTTGAAATTAATTTCATGTGGATAAGATTGGAGGTTGTTGGCAAAATTGGTTTTGCAACAGCTCCACCTTATCCTCCCTGTTCCATGCGCAAACTTCAAAGGTTTTTGAAAGTTGGTTTTCATTTTGAATGAATTAAAATTCCCTCTTCCTCTCATCAAGGTGTGCGCATATATACAGCCTCCTCACCTTAGGGTTTAGTCAAGAAAACCTAGCCAATTGTCCTTCATCTGATGCACCATTATGTAGGGTAGTTCACTACACCTTTCCAAATAGAATACCTAGCCTCCACCTTCACCACTTGTGCGCATAGCAAGCCTCACTGTGGTGTTCATCTGGTGGCTTTTAAGAAGGGGTTCTTGCATCATTGACGAACGGTGGTGTGGATCACCATTAGAGGGTTTGAACCCTTCAAGCCTGACATCTGATCTCCCTGACTGATCAGGCCAAAAACAAGGTAACATCATGCTGTCTTAAAGCATGAACCTATGTGTGCATGTATGTTCCGCAGTAAAAATTTTGTTTTTACACCTTACATGCATCGGCCTTCAAAGGCCAGTTTACTTTCAAGTGGTATCAGAGCCAGGCTGCTTTACCATCGGCGGGTGATGGTACCTTGTTTGTGAAAGGAGTTTTTTCACGGTCAAGAATCTTTAACGGGTTAAAGTTTAAATTCTGCATATGGATTTTGAATCACAAATCCTTTAAAGTGTTAAAGTTTTTGTTTTTATGAACATGTAAATTTGATTCTGTGTTCATAAAACATTATGCATCATGGTTTAGTTTCTTTTTCTTTATGAAAGTTTTAAAAGGAACACCCTTTTTGAAAGGGTAGATTCAGCCATGGAGGGTACTAAGAGTACCTTGAATGATTTCTTATTTTTCTCCATGAATTGTGTCATGTTTATATGCATGAAATTTTGTGACAAAATTTATCATATAGTCACCTATATGATTCGGCCATGAAGGAGTTGATGACTACATGCATGGTTTAATTTTGTTTTCTTTGAGAAAAAATTAACAAAATTTGAATTTAAATTGTTTTTAAATTCGGCCAATGAGAAATTTAAGATTATGAATCTTGATGTTATTTTGATGTTTAAATGTTAAATGTCAAAATATATGTGATAATATAATGTTTGTGTTTGCAAGTTTTGAACTTTTCAGGTACAAACAGGAAGGGGATGGTTATGGTGCCCCGGATTTGAATTTTGAATTTTAAATTAATGTATAATCGCGCCTTTTAATTTACAAGTGTATTTGTAATTTAAATTTTGTAATTTTGTCCCTCCAAAGATGTTATGGAGTTTCTTTAATTATTTATAATTAGAGAAATAGGCTAGTGACGTATAGACGACAAGCGGCCGTTGCTTAAAGAAGCAAAAAGGACAAAAGCGCGAGCACCATGGCTATCTCAATATAAACTGTTTATATGCATGTATGATTAGAACGTCTAGTATGCATGAATTGGGCAAACCGCATTTTGTATGGTTATTATGTTTGTCCAATAGCGACTAGTGTATACCGATAGATGTTTGACATAGGTAACGACTAGCATGATAACTTACAATATGCGTTTGATGGGACCTAATTAACCCCAAGATAAAAGGAACCCTTAAAAGGAATAAATAATTAAGCATATGATTACCTCCCACCACCAATGCTACTCAAAACTCTTCTACATAGTGGTGCTCCACAACTCAGTTGGGACCCACTATTTCGTTGAGCTAGAGTAGTGTTTGAAGTGTAAGACACTTAGGGTGCTGGTTTAATACTTAACTAAGACATAAGTTGCAGGCACAGCCGGGCTTATGTGCTTAGGGTAATGGTGCTAGGTTGGTTGCATGAGATGCACCACTAAGTGACAAAGAGTTGTCAACCTAAAGTTAAGAGAGGGTATGAGATACTGTTGATAAAGATTAACCCATTATTTAAATTAATCTTGCGGTCTCAGATGGAGATTAAAATAAATAATCACACTTTTAATCCCACTAAGGTAAAATCTAAAGTAGATTAACCCTAAGTCAAAAGGAAGGGTCATTGACTTAGATAAAATAGTGGGAGGGGCAAATTATTTAAAGTCTTTAATAATTTGCTTTTAACTACATAACCGTATATTAACTAAAATAATATTTACATCTTTTTCAGCTTTTAGTATGACTAATCAACTGTCACTGCATTCAATTCTCGATACGAATGAACTGATCGGTTCAAATTTTATGGACTGGTATCGGAACTTAAGAATTGTTCTTAAGACCGAAAAGATAGCTTATGTCCTTGACACTGCTTTGCCTATTGCGCCTAAGGAAGGGGAAGATGGGTTCACGAAATTTGATTTCGAAACCCACAAGCAATACATGGATGATAATGTGTTGGCTTGTTGCATCATGCTGGCATCCATGTCGCCTGAACTGCGTAAACAGCACGAGCATATGGATGCCCCCTCTATTATCATGCATCTCAAGGAGCTGTATGATATTAAAGGCAGACATGAGAGGTATGAGACCTTTAGGGAATTGTTCCTGTGCAAGATGACTGAAGGCATGTGTTTTAACTGCCATGTACTGAAGATGATGGCACTCATTGAGAAGCTAGAGGGTCTAGGGTTCACAATGGATGCTGAATTAATTAATGACTTAGTTCTATCATCACTTCCTCCTTCTTTCAGTGAATTCATAATGGATTACAACATGCATGGGATGCTTGTGAGCTTGCCAGAGTTGTTAAGGATGTTTACGACTGCTGAAATGTCTATCAAGAAGGATGAGACACAAGCTCTTATGATTGGTGGGTCTGAAAGGGCCATGGGTAAGGGCAAGGAGCCTGCAAAAGGCAACTCCCTTAAGTCCAAAGGTAAACCCAATAAGAAAAAGGGCAAAAAGAAAGGTAAGGGAGCACCCAAGGACAAAAGCGATGTTGTGTGCTTCCATTGTGGCAAATATGGCCATTGGAAAAGGAATTGTCCAGACTACCTGAAGAGTGTGAAGGAGCATGGTGATGTTTCAACCTCAGGTATTCACATGATTGAGATAAATTGTTCTTATGCTAATCCAACTTTATAAGGTATTGGATACCGGTTATGGTTCTTATTATCTGCAATGTGTTGCAGGTGCTTAGAAGCCTAGAAGATTGGAGAAGAACGAGGTGGACCCCGCGCAGGTGATGAAGCAAGAGTTGCTGCTCATGCTGGTGGGGATACCGACCTCATTAGCCTACGGGCACCTTATTGCATTTGAATAATTGTCTTTATGTTCCCAGCATTTCTGGAAATATTATTTCTTGTTTAGAACAAGATGGTTTTGCTTTAACTATTAAGGATGGTACATTTTCTATCATTTTGAATGATATTGTTTTGGTATGCTTCTTTAATTAATGGCTTGTATGTTTTGGAAATGGGAACTAAAGTGCTCAATGGAGATATGAAATGACCTAGGATAGATAATCAATCCTATCTTTGGCACTATAGACTAGGGCACATAAATGAAACAAGATTGTCTAGGATGCATAGAGATGGATACCTGGACTCCAAGGATTTGGAATCCTATGGACAGTATGAATCTTGTCTAGCTGGAAAAATGATTCGTCAATGCCCAAAGGGCTTGAGATTCATAGGACTAGTGAGTTATTAGAACTCATTCACTGTGATTTATGTGGCCCAATGTATATTGTGGCTAGAGGAGGAAACTCCTATTTCATTTACTGATGAAGTAGTGAAACGACATGGCAAGATGGTTAAGTCATTGCGATCAGATCGTGATGGTGAATATTTGAGCCATGAGTTTCGGGATTATCAAAGAGAAAATAGAATTCTCTCGCAGTTTACTGCACTTAACACACCACACCAAAACGGTGTCAGGAGAAACAAGACTGTGTTAGACATGGTTAGGTCTATAATGAGTTAGACTCAACTTCCAAAATTGTTTTGGGGATATGCCTTAGACACAGCGGCATAACTTTCTAAATAGGGTACCGTCTAAATCTGTTCAGACCACACCATATAAGATATAGAGTGGTAAGAGACCCAACCTGAGTTACCTCAGGGTATGGGAATCGCCAGCTTATGTCAAAGCGTTGACATCAGATAAGCTTAGTGCTAAGAGTACTAAATGTCTATTTGTGGGGTATCTTAAAGGTACTAAGGGATACTACTTCTACTCCATGGAAGAACACAAAGTGTTTGTTTCAAAGAATGCTGAGTTCCTTGAGAAGGATTTGATCTCTCAAGGAGGCAGTGGGAGTAAGATTGATCTTGAAGAAGTGCAAGATCTACAAGAACAGATTGAGGAACCCGAGTCTGCTCCACAGGCGACGTTCTCCAATGGAGAAGTAAACACAACTCCGTAGATCTACGAGGGTCATCCATCCACCTGAGAGGTACGGGTTTGTGATTGAGAATGAGCAAACTGTTGAGGATGATGAACCAAGTAACTACGAGGAGGCGGTCAAAGATGTTGACACCTCAAGATGGCTTGAAGCCATGGAATCTGAAATGGATTCGATGTATCAGAACAAGGTATGGACCTTGGTTCCTAAACCGCAAGGAATAGTTCCTATCGGTAATAAATGGGTCTTTAAAAGAAAGACTGATGCAGATGGCAACGTTCAGACCTACAAAGCTAGGTTGGTGGCGAAAGGGTATCGTCAAAGACAAGGAGTTCACTATGGTGAAACTTTCTCACCAGTTGCCATGATCAAATCTATTAGGATCATGCTTGCAATAGCAGCATACCACGACTATGAAATTTGGCAAATGGATGTCAAGACCGCCTTCTTGAATGGGTTCTTGAAGGAGGAAGTGTACATGACACAACCTGAAGGCTTTGAAATCAAAGATCAGGAGCATATGGTATGCAAACTACAAAGGTCAATATATGGGCTAAAGCAAGCATCAAGGAGATGGAATATACGTTTTGATGAAGTCGTTAAGAGTAACGGTTTTATCAAGAACGAGGATGAACCTTGTGTTTACAGAAAGGTTAGTGGGAGTAATGTTGTCTTCCTAGTGCTCTATGTAGATGACATATTACTAATAGGAAATGACATCCCCACATTAAAAATAACGAAAGAGTGGCTTTCAGAAAACTTTACCATGAAGGATTTGGGAGAGGCAACCTTTATACTTGGTATAAAGATCTATAGAGATAGATCCAAGAGGCTGCTGGGTTTATCTCAATCTACGTATGTTGACAAGATGCTAAAGAGGTTTAGCATGGAAGGGTCGAAAAGGGGTTTTCTTCCTGTCAGTCATGGGGTACACCTATCAAGGGCTATGTGTCCTAAGTCAAGTGTTTGAATTTTGAATTGGAATTTGAATTTTGAATTTTGAATTGGAAATTTTGAATTTTGAATTTGAATGTTTGAACATTTGAATTCAAGTGTTTGAATTCGAATTTGAATTGGCTTTGAAAAGTTGTTTCATAACAAAAGGATAAGACAGGATCTTATTGGAGCATATTCCTTGGATCAAGAAGCATCTTTGGAGCACCTCCTTGGGCTGTTTGGTGCGCAAGTTTAAGTGATAAGGATGTCATCTTATCACTTAAAACAAAGCTCCATTCAGATTTGGTGGTTGAGGGAATCAGTGGGTGAGTTGATTCAAATTTTGAATGCAACTACTCAATATATTTGGACCCCTTCTAGGGCTGAATTATGCGCATGAAAAATGTATACTATATGATAGTTTATGAATTTAAGTTTAAATTATTTTGAACTTAATTTCATGTGGATAAGATTGGAGGTTGTTGGCAAAATTGGTTTTGCAACAGCTCCACCTTATCCTCCCTGTTCCATGCGCAAACTTCAAAGGTTTTTGAAAGTTGGTTTTCATTTTGAATGAATTAAAATTCCCTCTTCCTCTCATCAAGGTGTGCGCATATATACAGCCTCCTCACCTTAGGGTTTAGTCAAGAAAACATAGCCAACTCTCCTTCATCTGATGCACCATTCTGTAGGGTAGTTCACTACACCTTTCCAAACAGAATACCTAGCCTCCACCTTCACCACTTGTGCGCATAGCAAGCCTCACTGTGGTGTTCATCTGGTGGCTTTCAAGAAGGGGTTCTTGCATCATTGACGAATGGTGGTGTGGATCACCATTAGAGGGTTTGAGCCCTTCAAGCCTGACATCTGATCTCCCTGACTGATCAGGCCAAAAACAAGGTATCATCATGCTGTCTTAAAGCATGAACCTATGTGTGCATGTATGTTCTGCAGTAAAAATTTTGTTTTTACACCTTACATGCATCGGCCTTCAAAGGCCAGTTTACTTTCAGAAAACACATCATGCATATAAACCATTCCCCCATGGGGTATGGTGGAACCAACAATGGGCAAAATCAAGGACACGAAAGCTTACCTCTAAGCAATCAATCCAAGCTAAGGTCCACACTAGCTCAAGGTCACCAAACAACACAATCACAGTTTGTTTATACAATAAATAATCATTAATATTCATTGTCCAAGGTTCCATTAAGTGATTAAGGCTTTCCAACTTGTTTTAGGTGATTTCATGCAAATTCTGCAAGAGGTATTCGAATACTCCTCGATGAGTATTCGAATACTCCATGTTTCCAGAAATTATCTGAATACTTTCACTATGGTATTCGCATACCACATGGTATCTGAATACTTTTCCCTCGGTATCCGAATACTACACAGTATCAGAATTCATTTCCTTCAGTATCCGAATATTACCCAGTATCCGAATACTTCTTCTAAGGTATCCGAATACTTTTCTTCCCAGAAAAGTATCCCCATACTCCTTCAATGAGTATTCGACTACCTGCTGATGAGTATTCGAATACTCCACGAAAAGTATTCGAATACTTATTAGATAGAATGCAGAAACTCGAGCAGTTTACTGCATAACACCGGTCCAAACTCGATTTGGAGTCTAATAACCCATCAGCAGATGTTCATTAACATATTTTAAACATGGTTCGTCAACTTTTAACTTGAATGATCAAAGTTTAACTCTTTAATGACTCACACAAACTCAAATCACGAAAATACAAAAGAGGTGATCATGGTTTACCTTAAGTTTCACAAACTCAGAAAAAGACACTGCCTTGGAGCTTCCAACAATGCTCAAAGGTTCTGACCTTAAAGGACTACGAAAATACTCCTCAAGCTAAGTCCTTTACACCAAAAGGTGGCTTCTTGACACCACCAAAGACATGAACATGGCTTCCACAAAGAGAACTCACATACACAGCCCCAAAACCCCTCAACTCATAAGCCTAAACTCAAAATGAGTGGCCTCACACCCTCACATGGCTTGGTCTCACACACCTAAGCTATTTTAGTGAAGTAAATATGCATAAAGATGATCACTTTGGAAGGTTCAAGGAAGAAGAAGGTCAAGAAATGGTGGAGAAGGAGAATGGCAGCAGCCAAGGGTCAGCAACTCACGCAAGAGACGCCAATAATCTGACCTAGGATCCTTCAAAGATTGAGTCTTATCCCAAAATCCTAAGAAACAAGGACAACAAACTCACATTCGGTCAATAACAACATTGGCACAAGAAAATCAAGATCTTATCCAATCAAGGGCCAACAGCCCAAGAATTTAGGGATAAGATAAGGCTGCAGCAACACGATTCAGGGAATCTCACTCCTAAACCTAAGACCTAATTATCCAACCATTTTCCTATTTAAAGAGGAGCCCCCCATGGATTAAAGTACGAAGGATTTTTAAGAGTTTTGAGGAGAGTTCAGAGGTTCGAGGTTCGAGAAGTCAGAAGCAAGTAGGGACGTTTTAGAGAGAGAAAGTAAGGTTCTTGGAGGAGGAAGAGTTGCTGGAGCATTTCTGGAGTAAAGCCGTGATGAAGTTTTACTGCAGCATTCGTTTTCATCTTCTTTTCTGTTTTCTAATGAATTCTTTCTTCCTTTTCTCTGTGTTATTTAATTCCATCATGTGCTAATTTGCTCTATAGGTTAAGTGATAAAGTACCTATGCTGTAACATTGAGATGTATGCCTAAACTTTGTTTTTATTAATGTTTAATTAGTTATTCAACGAGTTTGCTTAATCTTATTCATGTGTGCATGTCGAGAGATACATATGTGATATAGAGGAGGTTGGGTCCGAGAGGTTTCTGAATCCAGACCCTTGTTGAATTGTGTGGATTAATTAGGTTAAAGTTAACTTGACTAAGTTGTGGGTAGAGAGATTATTCACACCACATAGCCTTTGAACTTGAACTTTAACAATTCAGTAATTAATTTGGCCATAGAGATGTGGGAATTAGTTATTGGGTATATATGTTAGGTTGGCCAAAAGCCTCAGCATACCTTAGTGTTCGGTTACTAGTTAAACATTGATATAGCATTGCTAAAGCATCGTTTCAGTATTGCTGTATCAGAGAAATTGAACTTGACCATATCTCATCCATCATATTAATATCTTTGAATTTAGTTTACTGTTTTCTTAATTTCAATTATCTTTTATTTTATAAATCCTATCATCAAAATTAATCTTTTACGTACTTTCTTTACTTAAATAATCATTACTTCATACTCATCTCTGTGGGAACGATACTTGGACTCACACATCCCTTTATTACTAGTGACACGTGCACTTGCATATTTGTGTGGTAGATTTAATTGATTAAAATTTGCACAACACATACCACGGCGGGGTCTTCGACTGGGGTGAAGTTGTAACAAGGTAGCCGTAGGGGAACCTGTGGCTGGATGGAATCCTTCGTGATGGAAATGCCCTCTTCCCCCAACCTACGGGGCTAGCTTACTAGAATGCGGGCGGGCTTTGGGTCCAAAGGACACCGGGGGCGATTCAAAAAAGAAAAGAGTTCCATTTTCCTTTCCCATCCGGTCGAGCACTTCGTTCCTTCTTGTTCATCAATTATAAATCAAGACAAACCGGGCACTACGGTGAGACATGAAACACCCGATCCCATTCCTACCTCGATTTGTGGAATCATCTTGCGCCATATGTACTGAAATTGTTTAGGAGACATGGTCAAAGCCGGTAAACAAATGCAAATGGAAAAGATTCTGTAAGTCACTTTGTGCATGATACGAGTTGGAAGAAAATGAAATACGAACAACTGCGCTGGTCGTAATCGATTTGAATGTTATTACATAGATAAAATATGCGTACTGCTACTACTATTTATGCTAGTTCTATCATTTTGTGTCTCACATTTTCATGGATGATCAACCACACTGCATCGCTCAGGAAATGAGGAAGGGAAGACTGTCCCTCATTCGAGCCGTTTCGAAACGAGCTAAATTAGATTTATATGATGCAAAAGCGTCTGCTATAGCTATCGTACCTGAGCCGGACTCCCCCCAGACTTCCATCGCTTCAATCGATCTCCGCGTCTTGCCAATGTGCTAAGTAGACTCATTCTCCCGAGGGGCAACAATGGAACTCTTCCTGCCAAAAACAAGGGACCTACTTCTCATCCTATGAGTTAGCAGGTATGATGGAGTCCCCTCCCTGTCTGTCTCTCCGAGTTTCTACTACTAAGTAGCACTTTTGCTATTTAGTCATAGAATCGATTCCGATCAAGCTGAAAGATGAAAGAAAAAAGCCCTTTCTTATTTATTAGTAAGTAAGCTAGCGCCCTGCAATCAAAAAACAGCGCTAACGAGCAAGAAAAGGCCCCTTACTTACTATAGATAGTATAGATAGGCGAAGGTTTGAAGCCCCTACTACTTTCTTGATTGTTGGGATATTAGAAGAAGTGCAGGTTTGGAAGCCTATACAAACAAGGTGCTTTTCCCCAACCTATATATATATATACAAGGTGCTGGTCTCGATCTCGCTTGGCGATGCCCCTCTCGATGATAGTGGACTCAACATTGATTTCGTGCTAGAGTTGGAGGGCCCTCCATCCATCGAGTCAAGTAATTCGCTATCGGAAATTTTGTCGCCGCGTATCTCATGCCATGCTTCTTGTTTCTCCGAATCGGTTCTTAGTGTCAGTCAATCAAGATTCGCCATCAAGAGAGGGAAGAGCCTTGACTCTCAGTTAGGCCGGTTTTTCATTCATGTAATTCCCCCTTCCATCGATCATGTGAGCATCCAGTCAGCACATAGCGAGCGAAAAAGCGTTCTTCCTGGATTCTCTTCCTCAATCAAAATGTCTATCAATTGATACCTATTCATTCGGTCAAAGTCTCCATTACATTGAAGCGTAACATGAAACTTCTCATGTTGCATTTCTTTGGTTTGGAAGTTCCAAAATGTTGTCTATGAATTTCTAACAAAGGAAAGCCCCCTTTATGCTATGCCATTTGATTCATTAAAGTTTTGTGCTACTCGCCACTCCCCGAGGATTTGCAGTCCGATACATTCCCATTATGTTACCCAGCCAAACCCGCCACCTCATGTGCCAAAGTCAAACGGTTGTTCTTCCCCGCTCCCTCTTTTTCTACATATGTTATGGCGGGCGGGGCACTGTATATGACCGGCGGCGGGTTACCAGAGAAGAGGGGACAACTTCTTTCTCCATTTTCCTTTTTTTCTGATTGAAACTCGCAAGCCACTCCACTACTGGTACAGAGGCCAGAAGGTTGCCTCCTTCATATGTTCAGGCAAGAACATCTAGTGATTCGCTTCTTCCTTCGCGCAAACACTTGGTTCGCCCCTTTTTTTATGATCCTCCGCTTTAGTGTGCATTTTTTGGATAGCCGGGATCGGACATTGATTTCTGATTTATTTATTTAAATGACAGCTCCATGTTTTGGGCGGCCCATCTGGTTAGTTCAGCTATCACTGCTGGAAGCCCCTGCGGCTTTTCGGTTGCGTACTCCCCGTTCGCGTATCTCACACTCCTAAAGCATCTTTTTTTTCTCATATTTCATTTTCTTTCTACCCATAGCATGTTAGTATATGGGTGTCTTAGAGACAATTTTTTGATTAAATAATGGACACTAGATGTAGAACTTTGTTTGTTTCAGTTTCATATTATGTCTCGATATTACTGTTAATATTATATGAATGAACTGAATAAACCCCTTGGAATAGAACAGGTATCTCTTGAGTATCTGTGATGAGATCACGATCATGAGGATTCAAGGATATTGCATGTCTATTCCTAATTATATGTTCCTAGTCTAGAGACACTGAGTTTGGGGATCAGTGATCTCGAGTAAGACTACTACGACTTATCTACTTGTATATGGATACAAGGTAAAGACCTCATGAGCTGCAGATATGGAGATATCTTAGCTAAAGTCGTGGGTGGACCTATAAGAGTATAGCTCGCACTGAACAGACCCAAAAAGAGACTCTATGAGGAAATCTCACAGATAGTGTCATTAGAGTAATCTCTTTATGTTTGGGTATGTCTTTCCTTAGACCAGAAGTTATTACCTAGACTGTGTTCTTGAAGGCATGTTTTGATTGTATGCCTCGTCTGCCTGAAACATGGAGACTCATAGGTATACTGTTGGGCGTGTCCTTAAAGGGCACAAAAGATCATCAGAGCGATGGCTGGTGAACACTGAGGTTCATCTGGGGTTCTTACGCCGCCATCTCAAATTCATGCAGACGAGCCAGAAATCATTTCAGACCCAGATTTTCCGGATGTTGACAGCCCTTTGTGAGGCACTGGGTATAGAGTCGGTGGAATTTCAGCCTGAGGAGTATCCTCATTCAGAGGAGGAGGATGCTTTCAAGGCAGCCGCTACCGCATTCTATGATGAGCATGTTGATGAGGAAGAGGCTATGATGGGTGCCATGGGTGTTGGTGTTCCGGCCGCTGCGGCTCAAACTACTGAGGGAGAGACTGCTGATGCTACTGTTGATGCTGCTGCTGATGCCACTACTGATGCCACTGTTGCTGATCAGACTATTGGAGATGATTCTGCTATGGATGAGGATCAGGTTGCTGATGACTATACACCACTTCCTCACATAGATCCATGATCCGATCCTTTTGCCTCAGATGAGGAGGATTCGGAGTCACACATTGAATCCTGATTTTACTGCATTTCAATTTATTTTATTTACTTTTGGTTTACATTGGTTTTATTTTGTTGTTGGTTTTCTTATGTAAGTTGGTTAAGTACATTGAGATATTCCTACTTTGACTGATGATCATTGCTATAGTACTGATGCTATTGGGTTATATATGAATGTGTTTCAGTGATCAATTATTGTTTTAGATTTAAATTAGTTGCTGGGGACAGCAACGTTTAAATCTGGGAATTGGGGTGTGATTGAATGGCATGCAAACTTCATGGAGATGTCACACGAATTGATGAGCCAAAACAGGAAAACATCTCAATCTCAAGCTTTTTCTTTCCAAGTTTTATTGTGTGATTTAGGATTTTAGTTATGTTACAGAATTTGGATTTCAGTTGTGTTATGGAACTCCATGAGGATTTGACTGATCAGAGTTTTAGATAATTGATCAAATTAAGGATACAATCTTATGCCTTGCATATTGTGTAAAATGAAATGATTTGCATGACTCATTCAATGTGTAAGAGTAGAGAGATTAGTCTTGATGTATAGAGGGAAAGTCAAGCATGCACTCTGAATTGTGAGAAATTGAGCCTATACAGAAAAATTTGTTCAGAGAGCACTTCATTGCATGAGTAACTCTAGAACTTGCCTTGTTTCTTGCTTGAAATGGTTGATGATGTGTAGGGTAGAAATGATTGAGGCATTTCCTTCTTGAACCAGAAAGTTTAAATGGCCAACCTTTAATGTTTTCCATTGCATGAAACCTTTGAGTTAAGCCTGTTTGTTTATAAAACCAAGAACCTACATTCATTCCAATCCTTCAGATTAAAAGTTTCATATAAGTGATAATGGATGTTCTATTGGGAGAAAGGTGTTCTTGCAATGCATAACAACACAAAGTGTTGGAAATATGGAGAAGAAGAAAAAAGAAAAGGAAAAGGGGGAATTAAAAACACAAAGTGGTTGGAAGAAAAGGAGGAAGAAAGGTTCAAAGAAAAAGAAAAATTGTAGAAAAGGTGGTACAAAATATGAATGAAAAGGAAGAAGAGAATTGGAAGGATTAAGAAGAATATGACAAATACAATTGTGATCCTCCTCTTATCTGAATCTAATTCATTTAATCTGGAACCTTTTTCAACATCAAATCTTACCTCTAGTCAAGCCACATTCCAAGTCATATTCCCTTCTTTAACATATAATTCTATCTCTAGCCAAGTCATATTGCCAAAGTCCTTTTTGATCTACTCTATGGATCACTGTTACTGTGGAAAGTGAGAAGATGGGCAAGCCTATGGTAGTTTGAGTACAATGAAGATTAAGTGATAAGTGCATCCTGAAACGCTAGAGTGCAAGAGAGTTAAATTCTCATAGTTTTTGAGAAGTTCCTAGTGAGGGGGTGTTTTGTTTGGAAGTCTCTGTATATCATCTTTACTGATCTGTTGAAAAGTCACAGATGATGTTTGGAAAACCATAGGAAATAAGAGATTGCATGGTTATAAGCTTGTATTATGAAATGTGATCTTTTGTTAAATGAAGTCCATCCTCATGAGTTTCATCTGTAAAGAATCTTAAGACCTTTTCTGTTTTTAAATTCATTATTGAGGACAACAATGTTCAAATCTGGGAATTGTGATAAACCCTTAGTTCATCAGGTTTTTCAGAATGAATTAATATAAATTTGTGTGATTAAATGATCAAAAAGATGTTAATGTCCTGGAAAGTCCTCAAACACAAGTTCCGGAAGCTTTGTTAAAAATTTACATTGTTCTTGTAGGGAAATGAAGCTCAAGGAGCAACAGAGAGAAGCAAGAAGATTCTGAAAAATGGAAGAATGCTAAGTGTTGAGCGCTAAAACGTCCACACAGGACGTTCTAGCGCGCTGCTACAAAATGAAGCCAAAACTGCTGGTGCCAAACGCTAAAACGTCCACATAAAATGTTTTAGCGCTCTGCTGTTCAAAAAGTCTCGGGTCTCGAACGCTAAAACGTTCAATATAAACGTTTTAGCGCTCTGATGTTGGAAAAGTTTCTGGTCTTGAACGCTAAAACGTCCAAGTCAAATGTTTTAGCGTTGAAGACAGTTAAAAGCAGTTGGGCATCCGTCAAAGTTGAGCGCTAAAACGTCCAACAGGGAACGTTTTAGCGCCCAAGTCAGTTTTTGGTTGTTTTTCAGTTGTATCTTGTAACTCTATAAAAGGCAAGGGCCTTCACATTCTGAAAGATATCTCTGATATCCTATCTCAAATCCTCTGATCTGTCTCTTCACTTTCCAAATTCTTTAGGATTTAGTTCTTGTAATAGTTAGTACATTTTATGTAATTGTAATTGAAGATTGAAGACTTAACCATCATGACAATGGAGTTTGATCTATCCTCTTCTCTTGTTTATTCCTTTATTATGTCTGAGTAGAGTCCTTTGTAGTCTGATTTCAATGGAACTCAAGTATGAATTTATGAATGGATGATTGAATATTATGTTTGTCTTTTATGTGATGATATGAAATTGTCTGTATCAATTCTTTCCATCAAGGGAGTAGTGTAGAACAAGGATGTTTACATTATTCCTATAACTGACAATTTCATCATCAGTGTTCTAGTATTCAAGGGATTGATGCTAGGATTCTGATGTAATCTTAAAGACCTTAGTGTTTAATGCATGTATTAAGAAGGGAATCACCAAGGGATTGGGGTTTCTGATTAATGTATCAATCAGGATAGTAAGGGATTACATCTTGATGATAAGAAAAAGGTTGATTAACATCATATAGGAGATAATTCATAGTAGGATTGATTCTTTCATAAGTTCATGCTTGACGGATATTGATGTTTGGCTACTTGTTTAAATTATAATTCACAATTTATTTGTTTTATCAAATCTTAATTCAATCCAATTCGATTTCTGGTGACAAAAATCAATGCAATCAATAATTTTTTGGTTGATTCAACTTAATTATATATGGTTAGTCGGTGTTTGAACACAAATCCTCGTGGGAACGATCTTTACTCATCATTTTATTACTTGTGTGACTAGTACACTTGCTAAATACACAACAACTCCCCATCAGAAAAAGATATCCTCACTGATTCAAGCTTTGAGCAATTTTGAGCTAAGGCTTTCAAACCTGAGAGAATTTAGATAACACAAAGTATATCAGAATGCTACACATTTTGCCGCTTCTTAGTCATTGTGACTAGATAGTACTATTTGTCAAACGGTTTAGCTATCTGCTTTTTCAAAATTCAAACTAGTTTTCGGAGCATTCTGGAGAAAACACATTTAGCTTATATGAATTCAAAGAACTTACCACATGCTGCTACAAACATGGTGTACTCTAAAGATTTTTTGTAATTCATTACCAAGTTCTTGAACTAAATCTTCTGTTATTGCTATTGGAATTTGAAAGAATTCTTGCACAATTGTCTTTGCTAAATTCATCAGCTCAACCACTGATTTTGCACATAGATCTGATTTAGACTTTGGATTCCATGTCTGAAATAGAAGAAAAAAGAAAACAATTTGTAAACTATGTTAAAAAACAAAAAATAGGTAATATAATGTTAAAAAGAAAACATTCTACATCAGCCCATTAATCTCAGAACAAACCATTTAGCATAAAGAAGATAAGAATGTAGACTAAAAGAAAATTAATTCAACTATTTAGACCATTCTATGTACAATAAGCATCATGCTAAACAACAAGTTATCAAGATAAGCAACAATCGGACAAAAATTCAAGAGAATACCTTGACAACATCTGCAGCAAACAGGAAGTTAATGGACAAAGATACAAGCTTCCAAGGCATGCTACAATCAAGGAGCAGGCTTTCAGAATATCTTGTAGCTAGGATAAAATCAATTTCATCATAACTATCATGATTTTACCTTTCGAATAAAAGTCCTAGTTGTGAAGGAACAACCAAGGAACTGCAATTTCTTTTTCGTCTCAGCTGAGTTTCTTTCACTCCTCAAATAATGAATATTGGGGATCTTATGCTATTTATAAGGAAATTAAACAAAAGGGTAGATTCTAAGTCACTTGCAGCCATAATTCAACACGTACGTACAACTTCAATATAATACTAGTCATATTCAAAGTCTTCAATCACCCCACCCCCAAGGAAAAGAACTCAACTCAACTCAAGTTCAATTATTGCACTCAATATTATAAGTTCAATTCATGAGTCTACATATTGCTCAAATTAAATGCCACTATTCATTATTGGTGCCTGTATAACGAGAATAAGTGAAAAGCAAACAATTAAGGTCACAAGAAGCTGTCAATCAAGATAGAATTTTATTGAAAGTTGTGAATCAAGAAGCTGTCAACCAAATCACATGCTGCCGCAAAGCTAAAGCAAAATAATAAATATATGTTCCCCAAATTAAAAAATAATAAACCTATTCCAATGTGGGGCTTCTTTTACACAAATTCTCACGTGGAACTCACACTTGAGTTCTTAACATTTTATTGTAATTTTTATCTATCAATACTTATTACAATGATTTTCATTGTGTTCGAGGAAATTCCAGAGTTTTTACCTATTAGATTCTAGGTCATTCACTATAATTTTCCTTAACTAAATTTCTAATGTTGCTTTTAACAACGTGCCTAAAGAGATAATTCCCTGAAATTGCAGTCTACAAGTGATACAAGCTTGAGGATACAAATTGGGGGCTGAGCGAAAGGGACAAGGAAGCATTAATAAATAATAGGTGATCTGGAGTTAGAATGAAGTTCCACTCACTAAATTTATACATCAATAGCATTTATAGGCATTGATAAACACATTATTTTCCCATATGCTAAAAGTTTATTAGTGGTAAATCATTCCATTGAATCCCCAAACAAAGAAATTTGATTACTGCTAGTCCGAGCACTTGAAAGTTATAATAAGCCATCCTAGCATTATTTCTTTCTTTCTTATTTACTAAAGCAAAGCTCTGTTTCAATTCCAAGTATTCCACTTAACATAATCATGAGAAGAAACAGATACCTTGTCAATTTTCAGTTTGTTGAACACATCCTGTAGAATTTTGTAACTCTGGATCATATCATACTCCGTCTTTGCATCAAAGTTCACATAGAATAAAACCCGCATTGCAAAAATTAACTTTCATCAAATTTCTAATTAAAATTAAAATTAACCCATAATATCGAAACGCAACTGCATATACCCTTTATCCTTATATTGAAGACTTCGAATCCAATCATAAAAAATCCAAATCCTTCATGCCACAAATGCCCGTGAATAAATACCCTCTCTTAAGTGAGAAAAATAAAAATAAGTAAATAGAATGAAGACCGCAAGCAAATTGCATAAACACAACATAAAAAGAAAGAATAACAAAACCCTTAAAAGGGTTCATAGTTGATGATACATAGGAAAACACATAATTGAAACAAAACAAAAAACAAAGACAAAAAACAAAAACAAAAACAAAAACAAAAATCTGAATCCGAAAACAGAGGTAGAGGAATAGTAATTACAGAATCCCTAAATTACTAAGATTCAAAATAAACCAGATTCTCAGTTACTCACTCCCAAAACGCTAAGCCACAAGCCACCAGTCACCATTATCAATTCGATGAGAACGAGCAGTGAGATTCGATACCGAAGAGAAATGATTGAGACGGTGAAGTTAAGGTTCATGAGTTGTGTCACACAATGGGTTGGTTTGGTTCGACCTGATTAAAAATCAGTTTTGAAACGGGTCATAATTGGATTGTTTTAGATAATAGAACCGGTTCAACTTTCCGAACCGGTTTAAATTAATCGGTTATTTTGGTTCAGTTTGGGGCGGTTCTTGATGTGGTTCAGTTCTTTTGGATTTTTTGCACATCCCTATACATACATGATCCATGCATAGATGACTCACACACATGATCCATGCATAGCCTAGTGTAACAGCCCATTACTTACCGATGTTGTTAGCATTGACTATGATATTAAGCGCAGTTACAATCACAATAGTTCATTTAAAAATGCGAGTAAACTTTTTTCTTTCCATTACGTAAGCATTTAAAAACAACAACAAAACGTAATGATAAAAACTGTGATCATAACTGAAATCTAAATGCGGAATAAATAGAATAAATTCCTAACTATCATACCATGCTTATCTTAAGTCACTAAGGGGTTCCTATAAACCCTCTTAGCATAATTCTCACTTTTATGGTTTTTGCATAACTTAACATAGTTCAGTCTTTTAGACACTATGTGTGATTTAGTTGTTACAAGCCTCTCATATTTTATTATGTTATTCTAGACTCAATTACCTTCTCATTTGCTGCGGTTATCACCGTTTGAAGTTAGACAAGCAAAGCTGGCAGCCAACCCCAAATATGACAACAAACATACCCTATCATTTCTGCGATTATGAACAAACCACTCAACCAATAGCTCTAAAAATTTTATACAGTAAACTAGACACCTTAAGCTTTAATTTGACATGTCATGAGTCTAATTTGACCAAGAATTGAGGGAGGAGTAATTTTTGCAAGACTGACCCGACGGCCCCCATGTGGAGGGCCATCTGGCCAGTCTCCACTCAAACGAGTCTATAGGTCGCTACACGACTTTAAACGCTACCAAATTTTGACACAACATAGTTGACTTCTCAAGCTTCAAAATGATTTATGACACGTCCTTATTGGATCTCTGTGGAGGGAGATATGCTCTCCCAAAGCCAGCCTAAAAATTACAAATTTAGTATAAATTTTGGTGGCACCTCCTTTGTTTATTCAACCTATCCCACTTTATCAAAAGTGTTTTATTAAGCCTCAAGGGTATCTAATAGACAAGGGTGGCACTCAAGGACCAACAATGCCTTGGTTCTCTTACAACCCATAAAAATTTGTCATTTTCCTCAATTTATAACTCAATTCTTAACTTTATCAAAACTTAAACTCATTACAATAACATTAATAAATTATGACCTAAAATAGGCATATTGCCCTTTCATCACACACATGCTTTAAATATTACACAAGGTTCATAATTATCAAATTATAATTCTCCAAATGGGAAGCATAAATACAACAAAGTACCTAAAAATACAAAAAAAAAATATCATCAACTAGATTTAGCCAAAATGAAACATGAACAAATATAACATGATAAATAACCATAATACACTATACAATGTTCATACTCTAAGTCTAGCCTATGCCAAAGGTGGCCTCAAAACACAAAATACTCTCTAACTCCTTGTGCTCATCCCGTGGGCCTCTTGCCCATTGCTTCAACCCCGTTACAACTACCTGAAATAATGCCCCAAACACGAGATGAGATATACGAATATATCTCAGTAACCCAGAGGTTCTGGAGATCACTCTGCCCAATGGCCCACTCAGATGTAATGTACAACAATAAACCATAACAACTAAGAAAGGATAAAGCAAGGGATTTAGTGAAGTAGGGATGCATAGGGAGAAAACATACGATGAAGCTGGAATGGTCATAGCCAAAACCATGCAACATCCGGCCTATCGGCCTCGGCGTATAGCCTACGGACTCTCATTGTAACATCCCACATAATTAGTAAAATACATAAGTGTATGATGATATAGATGCATGTGTGGAATTCGGATTTTTGGGGTATGTGTGATGGATTGCGAATTGTTTGATCATTATCCTTGGATGATAATAAGGTAAGTATTTAAATTAAAATCATAGGAGGGTACATATGTAGGCATGTGAACTTTTATTAAAATCATATGAGTAATTTGATTGTGTGTTATAAGGCTTTAGTATTTATTGGACTTGGGAAGTGGGCTAGTATGTGTGGACTTGTCACCTTAGGCTTGTTTTGTTGGATTTCCCTTGTGTTGGCCGATGGCCCAATGGCTTTTGGACCTACCTTGTTTAGCCCAATGTGTACCTACACTCATCTCCCCTAAGCCTTGTCCAACAAGGTTGTTTGTGTATCAAGAAACTTTCACATGGCAAGAGTAATCTTCCCACCCATTTCATGCGCAAGAGAGAGTGGATAGGACTTAGAAAAAATCTGCCAACTTTTCCCTTGCATGAACGCCACCTCACCTTAGCTTGTGCATCATTTGGATTCAACTTCATTGCATGAAAGACACATGTACTCCTTAGCATAATTTTGGGCTGCATTCTTCTTCATTTTAGGCGCACATGGAGGGGTCTTGCATCAGATTTTTCTATGACACAAAATCTGCCTTTGAGTGTTGACTTGGAGAACCACCTTACACCTTCCATCATGAGGCTGAAATGTGCAGATTTCTGCATGCTTTTGGCAGTCCATCATGAACCAAATCTGTCCCTTGCCCCCACATGCAACCAAAGAAGGATTTTGGGCTGCATCTCCCTCATCTTATGCGCACAAGGACAGCTCCAAATCAGAGTTTAGGCTGCCACAAATCTGTGCTCATGATGACACCTCCTTCCACTCCACCATGTGTGCATGACTTGCTTGTTTATGTTGAAAAATTCTGACTTAGGACAACATTCAGATCTGAACCTATCTCTCCACATCCTTGCATGTGCATAGTGTATACTAGAAGCAACCCTTTTCTTGTTCAAACCAAGTGTGCAGTCCCACTCTTGCAAGAAACCAGAATTTTCATGATGCATCATCATTGCAACCTCCTCTCACTTTCTCTTTAAGTTTGCGCACAAGAGGGACTCTCCCTCACTTTGCACAAGTTCAGCCAACATCTCCTCCTCCTCCTCACTCTCTAGCCGAACATACAAGCTCTCTTGGAGCAAGAAGACTTAGCTAACTCATCTTCCCCCACCTCTCAAAACCGTGGCCTAAGACACAAGTGAAGTGTGAGTTTCTCCTCTCTTTCCCCTCACTGTTCAGCCTTGGTACTCACCCTTGGAAGCTGCCCAAGATTGTCCTCCTCACCATTTTTGCGCATAGATCATCTCCTAGGAAGTGTGGACTTGTTGTTGGTAGAACTAGAAAGGTGTGGTGTGTGAGCAAGAAGTGTGTGCTACAAGAGGTAAGCCTAGAACTTAGACCTCTTTCATTGTGTAACCATGTGTGTGCTTGATTGTCTCCTTGGTTCTGTTTTGTTTTGGATTCAAGAATGAGCATGGTGGAAGTATAATGAGCTATTTGATAATGATTTGTATGCATAAGTTATGGAATGAAAGTCTCATGGTTATGCTTAAGTTAATGCCACTGTTTTTGTATGAATATGCCACTGTTTTGAGGATATATATGCCACTGTTTCTCTATGAATGTGCCACTGTTTGAGGATGAATAGGCCACTGTTTCAGTTTTACAAGAGCACCATCTTGATGCCACTATTTTGTATAAAAGTGCCACTGTTTTGATGATGCATATGCCACTGTTTCGGTTGGACAAGCTCACCATTTTGATGCCACTGTTTCTGCACACAATACTCACTGTTTCTACATGAAATGCTCACTGTTTTGATGCCACACATGTCTCTGTTTTGCACCAAAAATACTCACTGTTTTAGTACTTAATGAGCCACTGTTTCTGCATAAAATAACCACCATATTGATGTTCAAACACCACTATTTATGCCACTGTTTTAATGTCCAAAAAATCATGATTTATGCCACTGTTTTAATCACCATTTATGCCACTGTCTTAATGTTCAAAAATCCCTCTTTATGCCACTGTTTTGATGTGTAAATACCTCTACCTATGTCACTGTTTCAATGTTCAAATATCACCACTAATGTCACTGTTTTGGATGTTCAAATGTACCATTCATGCCACTGTTTTGATGCACAAATAACACTACTTATACCACTGTTGATGTTCAAATGCCACTGTCTAATGCCACTGTTCTGCCACTGTTTTGAGGTCCAAAGTGCCACTGTTTCTGTTTTAAAATGGTCACTGTTTCTGCTGTAAGGTGCTACTGTTTTTCTGCTGTAAAACGTCACTATTTCTGTCCACTGTTTTTAAGTAAAACGTCACTGTTTCTGTCCACTGTTTTTAAGGAAAACGTCAATGATTTCTGCTCACTGTTTAAGGAACAAACGTCACTGTTTTCTGCTGTAAAACACTGCTGTATGCTCACTATTTTCCACTGTAAAACGTTGTTGTATGCTCACTGTTTCTGCTGTAAATCGCCGCTGTAAATGATTGGTTGTAATTGATTTAGGTGCGCTTAAGAAGTGAGATACTTCGCTGCTGTTTGGTATTGTTTAAGGCACGCAAGGTAAGTGTCAGGCGATATTACCTAATGTGACTATTGACTACTGGTATAAAATTGTGACATGATGCTCCATATTCCGTGAAAGTATTATGTTCCTTATGATGAAAGGAAACTGCCAAAAATGTGCCGTGATGGCTATATGATTATGAGGTAAAGACGTTATGTGGCAGCATAACGCATATGAAAAGTATATGTGCCGTGATGGCTATATGAAAGGTATATAAGCATGCACCTTACATCATACCGCATTTTTGTACGTTTTGTGTGTGAAAGCATAGCATGGCATGCATGTACCAAGAGCATATAGGTCTTGCTTTTTAGAATAGTTATGTACAGGACCATGTGTTTGAGCAAGCATCATATAGGCATCCCCAAGGTACCGGGGTATGGGACACTTGGCATCAGTCCGCATAGGCCCACAGTTGGAATCCACATGGAGCTCAGGTGCCAAGGTATATTTGATTCCACTGTGAAGTGTGCGCACGATGGTGCTAAAAGCGCAAAGGAAAGGCGTTATATACGCAATATATGAATATGATGAAAAGGAAAAGCGTTATATGCGGAAAATATATGAATATGATGAAAAGGAAAAAGGAAAAGGAACAAGGATATGTTGAAGTGACTGTTTATGATTTTGTGCCTAGTTAATACTGTTATATTATTGGTTTTGTTGCCACACTACTGGGATTATTCTCACCCCTTCGGGGCTGCTATTTTCCTAAATGGCAGGAGGACGTAAAAGCATTTGAAGGCATGATGTTTGCTGTTGCTTGCTGATGAATGGACTTGTACTGTTGCTGTTTGATTGATTGGATGACTGTAATGATTAATATTTTGGTACTCTTGGATGACTGTAGACTCTATCATCTCTATTTTATCTTGAACTTTTATGAACAGCGGCTATTTTGGAAAACCTTTGTGAAAGGAATTTTTGAAAGACTTATGTGCTGAAATTTTTACAGTGCACCTTACGGGTGGTGTTTTTATGAGCAAACGAACTCCGATTTACTATTATTTTATATGCACGCGAAGCCCTCAACGTGCTCTTTCTAAATCACTTGAAACATTTTTTTTTTCGCTCAAACAGAGGTGATAAGAATTGTAGAAACGCTTTTCGGGTTTGAATTTATAGCATAAGAATCTTTGTTAGATTATGTGACGTAACGACTCTAATTCCGCTTAGCAAACGACTCTCTTGGATGCATACAAGGGAGGGCGTTACACTAATTGGTATCAGAGCAGTTTGGTCCATGGATTTGCTTGTGATTGATTGAATTGATTGTTGATTGTGTTTATCTGCTGATTGACTGTCTAAATGTGCTATAGTTTAAGTGATTGAATATATATTAGCTAGGGTAGCTAGATTGTCTAGGCCGTTCTGTGATAAGACACAGATGCATAGTTAACTTATCCGAATTGAACTCGAGTACCTACTTGGGACTGCTGCAATAAATAACGTGCGGTGAGCCTGATCAACTCATCTCATGATATTGTGAGTGCAGAATCATGGCAGGTGGTCGCGGTTCAACTCGGGGAAGGTCTGGCGATGCGGAAGAGGATCTTATCACTACTATTGGGGGACTGGCAACGTTTATCCCGAATATGAGCCAAGAATGGCGCGACCATAGGCAACAGAATCAGAACCAACCCCCACTGCATGACAATGCAGAAGAAATTGCCCGTCGGAGGTTAAAAGACTTCCGCAACTTCCAACCACCTATCTTTGAGGGTGAAGACAACCCTGAGGCTGCAGCGAAGTGGCTGCAGATGATTGAGCATATTTTCGCACGCATGGCATGCCCGGGAGCGCAGAAGACTGATTACGCGTCGTACCAGCTGATGGGAGAAGCTTTAACATGGTGGACTGGTGCGAGGGCTCTGCTGAGAGCTCAGGACGTTGAACTAACTTGGGCCGTGTTCCGACAAGTATTTTTGGATAAGTATTTCCCTAAGGCAATGAGAAGAATGAAGCACACTGAACTGCTGTCACTCCGACAGGATAACATGACGGTTAATGAGTACATTGCAAAGTTTGGGCAACTGATCGAGTACGCCAACTTTGATCGGAATATCTATGATGAGGAATGGCAGGTGGAAAAGTTCGAGAGCGGCTTACACCCGGAAATCCGCAAGCTCATTTTGACGACGGCTAATCGTACACTCCCGGAGCTCATTAATCAGAGTCGTCAGGCCGAAGGAATCATCAACGAGGCCAAGAACTTGAACAAGCAACCAGCACAATTTCACGGAGGAAACCGAGCAGGCAGATTCTTCAGGACGACACCTGGTAGGGGTCGAGGCAGAGGTCCGCAGTTGCAGGCGCGGCCTGGAAATTTTAAGAGAAGCAATACTGTTGGTCAATCGTCGATTGGACGACAGGGTGCGACTGTTTGTGCTACATGTGGAAAGAACCACTTTGGAGTTTGTCGCAAGAACAACAATGCATGTTTCAGATGTGGCCAGCAAGGACATTTTACTTACAAGTGCCCCCAGAACGCTGATCAACAGCCTACGCAAGCACGGGTGTTCGCACTGGATGCGAAAGATGGTAATTTTCAACCTTTTTCTCTCATTTCTTTATTACAAGTTAGAAAAGAGCTCCGCAAGGGAGCAGCAGGGTATCTCTTGTCGATCGAGGCTGAGACCTCGGTTGACACTCAAATTCAGAATGTACCTGTAGTTAGAGAATTCGAGGAGGTATTCCCGGATGAAATACCTCGATTGCCTCCTCATAGGGAAATAGAATTTTCCATCGAACTTGTTCCTGGAGTTGGACCAATCTCCATTGCCCCGTATCGTATGGCGCCTTTGGAACTTCGCGAGTTGAAGAAGCAGATAGAAGTATTGTAGGCAAAGGAATTCATCAGACCGAGTACCTCTCCATGGGGTGCTCCAGCCATCTTGATTAAGAAGAAGGATGGAAGCTTACGTCTGTGTGTAGATTACCGACAGCTGAACAAAGTTACGGTGAAGAATAAGTATCCGCTACCGAGGATCGACAATTTGATGGACCAGTTGAGAGGAGCCAGAGTCTTCTCCAAGATAGATTTACGATCGGGATACCATCAGATCCGGGTCAAACCGGAGGATATTCCGAAAACAGCTTTTAGGACTCGTTATGGGCACTACGAATATCAGGTGATCCCATTCGGACTTACAAATGCTCCAGCGGTATTCATGGACTACATGAACCGCATCTTCCGCCCATTCCTTGATCAGTTTGTTATTGTGTTTATCGACGACATTTTGATTTACTCTACTAATGAAGAGCTGCATGCGGAACATCTGAGGATTGTCTTGCAAAGCTTGAAAGAGAAGCAGTTGTACGCGAAGTGGTCGAAGTGCGAGTTTTGGCTTAAAGAGGTCCAGTTTCTGGGCCATGTCATCCCATCAGAAGGTATTGCGGTGGACCCCAGCAAAGTTGAAGCTGTCATGAATTGGGAACGACCCAAGACTGTCACCGAAGTAAGGAGTTTCTTAGGTCTTGCTGGATATTATCGAAGGTTCATCCAGAATTTCTCTCAGATAGTGCAACCCCTTACCCGTCTCACTCGGAAGGACAAGCCTTTTGAGTGGACCGAAGCTTGTGAAGAATGTTTCTTGGAACTGAAGAACAGATTGACAAGTGCTCCCGTACTCACGATTTCGGATCCTACCCGAAAGTTCGAAGTATACTGCGATGCGTCGCTGAAAGGACTTGGATGCGTGTTGATGCAGGATCGTATAGCGGTAGCTTATGCGTCTCGACAACTCAAGCCTCACGAAGAAAACTATCGTACGCACGATTTGGAGTTAGCCGCTATAGTGTTCGCACTTAAAATCTGGAGGCACCACTTGTATGGTTCGCAGTTTGACGTATTCAGCGATCATAAGAGTTTGAAGTATTTGTTCGATCAGAAGGAGCTGAATATGCGGCAACGACGGTGGATGGAATTTCTGAAGGACTATGATTTTGAACTTAAATACCACCCAGGAAAGGCAAACGTGGTAGCTGACGCCTTGAGTAGGAAGACACTGCACACTGCAACTCTGATGATAGAAGAACTGAAATTGTTTGAGGCCTTTCGAGATTTGAACTTATCTGTAGATGAGAGAGGGCATAGCATAAGATTGGGAAATATAAAGGTGGAGAATGAATTGATCAGTAGAATTAAGGAGGTTCAGAAAGATGAAGAGTTAGTCCGCGAATTGGTTGGTAACCAAGAGGTAGTAAAGGATGAGAATGATATCTGGGTGATTGTCGATCGTTTAACGAAGTCGGCTCATTCTTGCGTGTTAGAACCACATATAATACAGAGAGGCTTGCCAGGATTTACCTTCAGGAGATTGTGAAGCTACACGGAGTTCC
Organism: Gastrolobium villosum; assembly: GCA_032173675.1. Lineage (NCBI taxonomy): Eukaryota > Viridiplantae > Streptophyta > Magnoliopsida > Fabales > Fabaceae > Gastrolobium > Gastrolobium villosum. The sequence continues at coordinate 140,390 of JAVKPL010003843.1, forward strand.
TACGAGTATTGTCAGTGATCGTGATCCCAAGTTTACATCTAAGTTCTGGGAATCTTTTCAAAGAGCTTTAGGAACCCACTTGAGATTGAGTACTGCTTACCATCCGCAGACCGATGGACAGGCGGAACGCACAATTCAAGCTTTAGAGGACATGTTGCGAGCATGCGTTTTGGAGTTAGGAGGCAGCTGGGATAATTATCTTTCTTTGATTGAATTTGCTTACAACAACAGTTACCATTCCAGTATTCAGATGGCACCGTATGAAGCTTTGTATGGGAGAAAATGCAGATCCCCTTTATGCTGGACTGAAGTGGGTGAGCGAAGTATGTTAGGACCTGATCTAATTCAAGAAACATCCGAACAGGTAAAGAAGATTCGAGAAAATATGCAGCGGGCTCAGGCCAGACAGAAGAGTTATTACGACAAGCGTCATAAGCCTCTACCTTTCGAAGTCGGAGACCATGTATTCTTGAGAATCACTCCTACATCGGGACTCGGAAGGAGAATGGGAGTTAAGAAGTTAAGTCCACGGTACTTAGGACCATATCTGATTATGGACCGGATTGGAGAGTCTGCATACCGGTTGGCTTTACCACCCAATCTGTCAGGAATTCACAATGCATTTCATGTGTCGCAGCTACGGAGGCATCTCTCCGATCCATCTCACGTGTTACAGCCAAAAGAAGTGGAACTAAAGGAAAATCTGACATATCAAGTGCCACCGTTCCAAATCCTTGAAAGATCCGTCAAGCGACTCCGTTCCAAAGAGATTCCTTTGGTGAAAGTATTATGGAACAACAGATCGGCAGCTGAAGCCACTTGGGAGCGCGAGGACGACATTCAGAAACGCTATCCAGAATTGTTTAACTCTTAAGTAAGTTTATTTTGCGGACAAAATTCCTATTTGGTGGGGAGAGTGTAACATCCCACATAATTAGTAAAATACATAAGTGTATGATGATATAGATGCATGTGTGGAATTCGGATTTTTGGGGTATGTGTGATGGATTGCGAATTGTTTGATCTTTATCCTTGGATGATAATAAGGTAAGTATTTAAATTAAAATCATAGGAGGGTACATATGTAGGCATGTGAACTTTTATTAAAATCATATGAGTAATTTGATTGTGTGTTATAAGGCTTTAGTATTTATTGGACTTGGGAAGTGGGCTAGTATGTGTGGACTTGTCACCTTAGGCTTGTTTTGTTGGATTTCCCTTGTGTTGGCCGATGGCCCAATGGCTTTTGGACCTACCTTGTTTAGCCCAATGTGTACCTACACTCATCTCCCCTAAGCCTTGTCCAACAAGGTTGTTTGTGTATCAAGAAACTTTCACATGGCAAGAGTAATCTTCCCACCCATTTCATGCGCAAGAGAGAGTGGATAGGACTTAGAAAAAATCTGCCAACTTTTCCCTTGCATGACCGCCACCTCACCTTAGCTTGTGCATCATTTGGATTCAACTTCATTGCATGAAAGACACATGTACTCCTTAGCATAATTTTGGGCTGCATTCTTCTTCATTTTAGGCGCACATGGAGGGGTCTTGCATCAGATTTTTCTATGACACAAAATCTGCCTTTGAGTGTTGACTTGGAGAACCACCTTACACCTTCCATCATGAGGCTGAAATGTGCAGATTTCTGCATGCTTTTGGCAGTCCATCATGAACCAAATCTGTCCCTTGCCCCCACATGCAACCAAAGAAGGATTTTGGGCTGCATCTCCCTCATCTTATGCGCACAAGGACAGCTCCAAATCAGAGTTTAGGCTGCCACAAATCTGTGCTCATGATGACACCTCCTTCCACTCCACCATGTGCGCATGACTTGCTTGTTTATGTTGAAAAATTCTGACTTAGGACAACATTCAGATCTGAACCTATCTCTCCACATCCTTGCATGTGCATAGTGTATACTAGAAGCAACCCTTTTCTTGTTCAAACCAAGTGTGCAGTCCCACTCTTGCAAGAAACCAGAATTTTCATGATGCATCATCATTGCAACCTCCTCTCACTTTCTCTTTAAGTTTGCGCACAAGAGGGACTCTCCCTCACTTTGCACAAGTTCAACCAACATCTCCTCCTCCTCCTCACTCTCTAGCCGAACATACAAGCTCTCTTGGAGCAAGAAGACTTAGCTAACTCATCTTCCCCCACCTCTCAAAACCGTGGCCTAAGACACAAGTGAAGTGTGAGTTTCTCCTCTCTTTCCCCTCACTGTTCAGCCTTGGTACTCACCCTCGGAAGCTGCCCAAGATTGTCCTCCTCACCATTTTTGCGCATAGATCATCTCCTAGGAAGTGTGGACTTGTTGTTGGTAGAACTAGAAAGGTGTGGTGTGTGAGCAAGAAGTGTGTGCTACAAGAGGTAAGCCTAGAACTTAGACCTCTTTCATTGTGTAACCATGTGTGTGCTTGATTGTCTCCTTGGTTCTGTTTTGTTTTGGATTCAAGAATGAGCATGGTGGAAGTATAATGAGCTATTTGATAATGATTTGTATGCATAAGTTATGGAATGAAAGTCTCATGGTTATGCTTAAGTTAATGCCACTGTTTTTGTATGAATATGCCACTGTTTTGAGGATATATATGCCACTGTTTCTCTATGAATGTGCCACTGTTTGAGGATGAATAGGCCACTGTTTCAGTTTTACAAGAGCACCATCTTGATGCCACTGTTTTGTATAAAAGTGCCACTGTTTTGATGATGCATATGCCACTGTTTCGGTTGGACAAGCTCACCATTTTGATGCCACTGTTTCTGCACACAATACTCACTGTTTCTACATGAAATGCTCACTGTTTTGATGCCACACATGTCTCTGTTTTACACCAAAAATACTCACTGTTTTAGTACTTAATGAGCCACTGTTTCTGCATAAAATAACCACCATATTGATGTTCAAACACCACTATTTATGCCACTGTTTTAATGTCCAAAAAATCATGATTTATGCCACTGTTTTAATCACCATTTATGCCACTGTCTTAATGTTCAAAAATCCCTCTTTATGCCACTGTTTTGATGTGTAAATACCTCTACCTATGTCACTGTTTCAATGTTCAAATATCACCACTAATGTCACTGTTTTGGATGTTCAAATGTACCATTCATGCCACTGTTTTGATGCACAAATAACACTACTTATACCACTGTTGATGTTCAAATGCCACTGTCTAATGCCACTGTTCTGCCACTATTTTGAGGTCCAAAGTGCCACTGTTTCTGTTTTAAAATGGTCACTGTTTCTGCTGTAAGGTGCTACTGTTTTTCTGCTGTAAAACGTCACTATTTCTGTCCACTGTTTTTAAGTAAAACGTCACTGTTTCTGTCCACTGTTTTTAAGAAAAACGTCAATGATTTCTGCTCACTGTTTAAGGAACAAACGTCACTGTTTTCTGCTGTAAAACACTGCTGTATGCTCACTGTTTTCCACTGTAAAACGTTGCTGTATGCTCACTGTTTCTGCTGTAAATCGCCGCTGTAAATGATTGGTTGTAATTGATTTAGGTGCGCTTAAGAAGTGAGATACTTCGCTGCTGTTTGGTATTGTTTAAGGCACGCAAGGTAAGTGTCAGGCGATATTACCTAATGTGACTATTGACTACTGGTATAAAATTGTGACATGATGCTCCATATTCCGTAAAAGTATTATGTTCCTTATGATGAAAGGAAACTGCCAAAAATGTGCCGTGATGGCTATATGATTATGAGGTAAAGACGTTATGTGGCAGAATAACGCATATGAAAAGTATATGTGCCATGATGGCTATATGAAAGGTATATAAGCATGCACCTTACATCATACCGCATTTTTGTACGTTTTGTGTGTGAAAGCATAGCATGGCATGCATGTACCAAGAGCATATAGGTCTTGCTTTTTAGAATAGTTATGTACAGGACCATGTGTTTGAGCAAGCATCATATAGGCATCCCCAAGGTACCGGGGTATGGGACACTTGGCATCAGTCCGCATAGGCCCACAGTTGGAATCCACATGGAGCTCAGGTGCCAAGGTATATTTGATTCCACTGTGAAGTGTGCGCACGACGGTGCTAAAAGCGCAAAGGAAAGGCGTTATATACGCAATATATGAATATGATGAAAAGGAAAAGCGTTATATGCGCAAAATATATGAATATGATGAAAAGGAAAAAGGAAAAGGAACAAGGATATGTTGAAGTGACTGTTTATGATTTTGTGCCTAGTTAATACTGTTATATTATTGGTTTTGTTGCCACACTACTGGGATTATTCTCACCCCTTCGGGGCTGCTATTTTCCTAAATGGCAGGAGGACGTAAAAGCATTTGAAGGCATGATGTTTGCTGTTGCTTGCTGATGAATGGACTTGTACTGTTGCTGTTTGATTGATTGGATGACTGTAATGATTAATATTTTGGTACTCTTGGATGACTGTAGACTCTATCATCTCTATTTTATCTTGAACTTTTATGAACAGCGGCTATTTTGGAAAACCTTTGTGAAAGGAATTTTTGAAAGACTTATGTGCTGAAATTTTTACAGTGCACCTTACGGGTGGTGTTTTTATGAGCAAACGAACTCCGATTTACTATTATTTTATATGCACGCGAAGCACTCAACGTGCTCTTTCTAAATCACTTGAAACATTTTTTTTTTTCGCTCAAACAGAGGTGATAAGAATTGTAGAAACGCTTTTCGGGTTTGAATTTATAGCATAAGAATCTTTGTTAGATTATGTGACGTAACGACTCTAATTCCGCTTAGCAAACGACTCTCTTGGATGCATACAAGGGAGGGCGTTACACTCATCCAAGAATGTGTTCACAGAACATCATTCAAGGCACCCACCAATACACCCGAGATATTCCTAGAGTGTTCCTCAACGGATAACAGCTTTATGACCCCAGGTCAACTAAAACTCCCTCACGGAGACATATCCAGTGGAAGTCCGTAACGCCATATGGCAAACTATCTACTGGCCAGAGATATGATACACAATAGGTACCCAATATATACATATATACATATATATACACATATGCATGAGTATGTTATAACCACGTCATTGACATACAACCTCCAACCACTACCCCATGGGCATGGTGCAGCACACACGGGGATTAACCCCAATATCAAGGGATTACCTTATTGAAGCTCCCAAGCTAGGTAGCTCGAATGCAAGTTACACTTGAACTTGGTCCAACAAGAAATGCCTACACAAGGTCATTCCCATTCACATTAACAACACAAAAAATCACTCGGTCATTCAAGCATTCATGCAATTTGACATAAATACTTACCACAATCCTTTTTGTCAAGGACCAAAGGCAATCCACCAAGCTCACTGCTCAAAGATCACGTCCGTTGGAGGCAACCTACAATGTCCACACAAGGATCGTCAATTTAATTGTAAATCAAGTTCAATTACAAAGAAAACACTCTTCCATACACCAATCATAGGGTTCGGCCATTAAGGCCCAAAATACCTCATCATGTTGTTAATTTTATCTCGATGTTTCTAATACCACCACCACACCAATTCAAGTCCTTAATTACATTCAATTACAACTCAACACTATTTTCCCTAAAATTCCCCTTCTAGGACGAATTTAAACCCTATACACATCCAATGACTTTGCTTCCAGTTCAATTGCATTAGACAATCAAACAACCTATTTAAAGTTAGCTCAAACCATCACATCACCAATTACATCAATTTCATCATCTTTTCCCCATAATACTCAATATGGCCGAAATGTGCAAGCATGCATACCAAAGGGTTTTCAATCCAATCACACTTCAACACATCATACAGTCCTACAATTAACCAATACATTTACTCCACAAATCAATTATACAATCACAACACAATTTCAATTCATAAAGTCTTGCATATCAACCCTAAAATTTGCCTAAGTTATCATATTTTTCCTTAATGAATTTCATGAGCTCAATCATTGCAAAACATCATTCTAAGACACATTTTTCTAATACACATTTTCAATTTGAGGTCCCCAACCACATCAATCCACATACACATAGCTTAGGGTTCATGAAATCAATCCAATAATTCATCCAATGAAATATGTTTAAACTTACAAAGGATTAAGGCCTAAGATTCCTCCACACAATATCCAAGCAATGGCTTGAACAACCAACACCAAGAATGTAACCCCCCGTGTATACTCGGATTGTTATCATATCATCGTATTAAGCAGTGCTTAATTAAAAATGCGGAACAACTTTTTACTTTCAATAATGACGTTATTATCATTAACCAAGTTGATTATTAAATCCTTTTCAAAATAATGTCTGTATGTAAACTGCAATAAGGAACTAACTGAAATACCTCATATATAAAATGTGCATCTACTCACGGATCTACAACACGTAGTCCAAAGAACATCCAGGTTCATTATACATAACAAGTCAAGGTAAACAAAGCATAATCAATGTGGCATGGACAATCCCCATGCTCACCAAATAAGGCAAAAAAGCCAACAGAGTCTTAGCTCAATAAACCATGAAATGAAGCTAATAACATAATAACAATAAACATAAACCAGCATCCAAGCATAATCAGCATAATCAGACAAACAAGAGTGAACTAAGCTCCGGCCTCCTGCCGCCCGAGGTCTCAACCCCTGAGGTACCTGAACTTGAAAATGTGCCCCAAACGTGGGGTGAGATCTCTAAACAGAAATCTCAGTAAGACAAGGGGTCCTCAAGGATTTCTCCACCCCAAGCTCACTTACATATGCAATATAAATTCAAAAGCAGTTTAATAATATAAGTTCCCAAAATCTGTGCAATGCAACATATAATCATGTCATATGTGTCAACTATTCTACTGGCCAGAGAAATGCAGGATTTACATACGTCTATTACCTACATTCAATGCAAGACACCACTTGCACCCACCCACAGAATCACCCTATTGTATGTCTCTCACATACTCAGGCTTACCGTCTAGGAGGAATAACACATGTATATCATAAGGCGTCCACATAATAGCTCAACAACATTTCAAATATCAATACATGAAATCACATCATGCATATAAACCATCCCCCATGGGGTATGTGGAACCAACAATGGCTAACCCGAGGACACTAAAGCTTACCTTGCAAGCTAACTACCCAAATAAGAGTCCAACCAAGCTCAAGGTCCACAAACAGCACTCTCACAGTCTGTTTATACTAACAATCATATTCTACAAGCATATGACATAAAGACAACGCTTTCCTTTTTACATTTTATGTCTTTAGGCTTCCCGCAAAACCACAAGCGCTTAATCACTTAGATTCTGACTTGGATTAATTGTTACAGAAGTCCACATTACCCAATCATGGGTTCACAAACCCAAAATACCATTATGTATGAACAGTACAGCTACTGACTCGAAATTCCCAGAATATCCAGATATATGTCGGGGCCATATCCGGATATCACCCCATATCCGGATATCATATCCGGATATTTCGCGACAGAATGCAGATTCTGCATTTCACGAGATATCACTCCCAAGGTTCAACTTTTAACCCATTAGAACGTCCAAGCATGCATTTTTATTCACTTTTAGGTTCATGATCAAGTTGGTTACTTATACAACTCATATAACATACCAAGGCGCAACTTTTATCATGGAAAACTCATGATCCAAGGTGATGAAGCTTACCTAAGCTTAAAACAGAGCAAGGAGGTGCTCTTGGAGCTCACAAGTCAGCTCCAAAAATCAGACTTCAAGGGCGCACGAAAATGGCACACCAAAATGGTTCCTTCTCACCAAAGGTCACTCCTTGAAACCTCAACACTCAAGGAAATGGCTCCCACAACTCCTACCAAAGAACTCAGCCCTCACACCTCCCAAAAATGTTAATCCACACCAAGCCATGGTGTTTTGATGAAGAGAAGGTGAGGAAAGGTGGTCACTTGGAGAATTTTTTGAAAGAAAATGGAGGTGACAATGTGAGGTTCAGAAACTGATGGAGCACAAGGAAAGGGGAGGCACGTAGCATGCACAATCTGCCTAGGGTTTACTGCAAAGTTTGTATTTATAGGCAGTTTAAGTGTTAAGCACACAGTATTAGCACTAATAGCTACGCTTAGCATTTTAATCCCTAACTTAGGATTCAGAACCTAGCCATTGTTTCTAGCATTTGTCATATTTTTTTATTTTTCTCAACACTTTGCCGGTACGTTCTTTTACATAGCCAGTATCAGTTCTGGGACCAGTTCTCATTATTTTGACTTTAAACTTGTTTTACTAGACCTATATATTATTATAGGAATATTCATGCACTTATTATAATTTTCCGGGATACTTCATCGGTACGCACTTATACCGTGGAGCAGAACCGGTATCTGCACTTTTCGTCAGAAAAGCGACTTTCAACTTTATTAATCACTTACCATAATTATTTAAGCCTTATCATAATTATTAGGGTCAATTCTGGAATTGTCTCATTGATCTCATAATTAAATTAATTAATTTCTTATTTTAACGGTGCGGGTTCTTACATTCACCCCACCTTTTTAGGATTTTGTCCTCAAAATCAGAAACATACATGTCCCGAAATTCGGGGTATTGCCGGAGAAGCTTGTCCTCTCGCTCCCAAGTACACTCCTCAGGAGTTCTTCCAGTCTATTGCTCTTTGAGCATCAGAATTATCTTGCTCCTCAGCTTCTTCTCGCCGCGATCGAGAATCTTGAGTATTCCGACGGGAGTTTTCAAGTTCTCCCGAACCTCCACATCATCCGGTTGCACAACGTGCAAAGGGTCCGCTATGTACCTCCGAAGCCGAGACATGTGAAACACGTCGTGGATGTTGGCCAAGTTCGGAGGCAAGGCAAGCCGGTAGGCAACAGGTCCTACTCTACCAAGTATCTGGTATGGCCCAATGAATCACGGGCTCAACTTCCTCACTCCGAGTTCCCGACCAACCAGTGACAGGTGAAAGTCTCACAAACATGTGTTCACCCTCTCTGAACTCCGGTGGACGATGCTTTACATCATAGTAGCTCTTCTGGCGATTCTGCGCCTGCTTCGGTTTCTTTCTGATTTCATCTGGATCTATTGGGTGGTAACTTGGACAAAGTCCAAGCCAAATAACTCCTTGTCTCCAAGCTTAGACCAATAGGCAGGAGTCCGACACCTCCTACCATACAGTGCCTCTTAGGGTGCCATGCCCAGGCTAGCATGGAAACTGTTGTTGCACGAAAACTCAATCAATGGCAGGTTCCTATCCCATGCTGAGCCTGCTCCAACTTGAAAGCCCTCAACATGTCCTCCATTGTCTGGATGGTCCGCTCAGTCTGTCCGTCAGTCTGAGGGTGATAGTTGTACTCAGTCTCAACTGCGTACCAAAAGCTCCCTGCAACACCTCCCAGAACCGAGATGTGAACTTCGGATTCCTATCACTGATGATACTCTCGGGCACCCCGTGAAGCCTCACAATCTCGCGAACATACAGTCTGGCCAACTGCTTAGTAGTGAAGCTCACCTTTACCGGAAGAAAATGGGCAGTCTTGGTCAATTTGTCCACAATGACCCAGATAGAGTTACAACCAGCCTGAGTCTTAGGCAATGCCACCACCAAGTTCTTGAAAATTCTCTCCCACTTTCACTGCGGTATCTCAAGAGCTTGAAGCTTACCAGACAGTTTCTGGTGTTCAATCCTCACCTTCTGGCATATCAAGCACTTGGACACATATACAACTATATCTTTCTTCATGCCCGGCCACCAGAAAATTCTTTTCAAGTCCTGATACATCTTTGTAGCACCAGGGTGGATAGTGAATTGGCCCTTATGAGCCTCTGTCATCACCTCTTCGGTCAATGGCCCTAGAGGAATCACAACCCTCTTTTGGAAAGTCAACAAACCATCCTCGTTCCAAGACACACCATCATGATTCTTCATATAGTCTAGGCACTCTCTTTGCACCTGTGCCTCTTTAATCTTTTCCATAAGCTCATTCTCGACTCTCACAGTCTCCATCTCGAGAAGTGCACCCCAAACAAGGAAGTCACTGTCAGATCTTGAAACTTCTCAATTATATCATAGTCACCCATCGTTAAACTGGAAAGACTCACGGATTTCCGACTCAAAGCATCAGCTATCACATTGGCCTTGCTAGGATGGTACTTCAACTCAAAGTCGTAGTCCTTCAGGTACTCCATCTATCTCATTTGTCTCATGTTCATCTCTTTCTGATCGAACAAGTACTTCAAACACTTGTGGTCACTGAACACAGCAAAATTCATGCCAAATAGATAATGCCTCCAAATCATGAAAGCAAAAATAATAGCAGCCAACTCCAAATCATGAGTCGGGTAGTTCTCCTCATAAGGCCTCAACTGACTCGAAGCATAAGCAATCACTTTGCCCTATGCATCAACACACAGCCCAGCCCCTTTCCGGAGGCGTCAGTATAAAGTTCAATCTCCTCAGCAGGATCAGGAAGGACCAACATAGGTGCAGTAGTCAGTCTCTACTTCAACTCCTGGAAGCATTCCTCGCACTCGTGAGTCCACACAAACGGAGTCTCCTTTCGGGTAAGGTGAGTCAATGGTAGAACCATCATGGAGAATCCCTTAATGAACCTCATGTAGTACCCAGCCAAACCCAAGAACCTCCTAACCTCAGTCACCATCTTGGGCCTCTCCCAATCTAACACGGCCTCAATCTTGTTGGAATCCACTGCAACTCCCTCAGCAGAAATCACATGCCCCAGAAACTTCATGGACTTGAGCCAAAACTCACATTTCGAAGGCTTAGCATAAAGCTTTTTCTCCTTCAACACTTGCAACACAATCCTCAAGTGATCAACATGCTCCTCTTCCGTCTTGGAGTAAATCAAAATATCGTCGATGAAGACGATCACAAACTGATCCAAGTAAGACTGGAAAATCTGGTTCATGTAGTCCATGAACACTGCGGGTGCATTGGTGAGTCCAAACGAGATCACCAAATACTCATAATGACCGTATATCGAACAAAATGCGGTCTTTGGGACATCATCTGGCTTGACCCGATTCTGATGGTATCCGGACCGGAGATCAATCTTCGAATACACGCAAGCACCCCTAAGCTGATCCAACAGATCATCAATGCAAGGGAGGGGATACTTGTTCTTGATTGTCACCTTGTTTAGCTGTCTGTAATCGGTGCATAATCGCATAGTCTCATCTTTCTTTTTCACAAAAATGACTGGTGCTCCCCATGGAGACACGCTCGGTCGAATGAAGTCTTTCGCCGAAAGATCTTCAATATCAGCTCTGCCGACTCTGGTGGCGACATCCAATATGGAGCTAATGAAATAGGCCCTACACTAGGCAATAAATCAATGGAGAACTCTATCTCCCGCTGTGGTGGAAACTCAGGAATCTCCTCAGGAAACACCTCGAGGAATTCCTTCACCACAGGAATGCCAGTGATATCCTCATGTGTCTCACTCACCAAACCTCCCAACATGACATAACCAAATGCCCCTGCTCTCAAGGCTCTCCTATCTTGCAGGACTGAAATATACGGTGAGGAACTAGCTGTGGAATCACACGGAGACATCATCACTCTCTTGGCACAACAATTAATCAATGCACAATTTCTAGACAACCAATCCATACCCAGAATGATCTCTAAATTAGCCATCGGCAATCCTATCCGATCTACTGAAAACTCACGGCTATCCTACTGAAACATGACATCTCAATGTGCAGTGGACATAACACACTTTTCTTCGGTGGCAGTAGTCACCCGCAACGGTGGAGAAAGCACAGACATAGGAAAATCAAGCCCCACAACAATCAGGGTAGCAATGAAGGAAAGCATAGCCCCAGAATCAAATAAGACATCAACATTAGAATCACCAATGGTAACGGTACCTCTGACAAGGTTCGGAGCTCTGTCCCACTGCTGCCGATCCAAAGTGTAAACGCGACCAGTGGTAGGTGGCACAACAGGTGTCGCTGTAGATGAAAGGGGAACCATCTGTAATGGAATTGCCTAAACTGCTGCAGCTCTCGCCGTCAAAGAAGGGCAATCTCTGGAATAGTGGTCCTCCTTACCACACTGGAAACAGATCAACTGGCCGGTAGCACACGGCACCACATGAAATCTCCCACATCCCGGGCATTTAGGAGGAGGAGGTCTCGCTGAACTCCCCTGTGAAGAAGTCCTCTTAAACTGATTTGGAGCTTACCTAGCCGCCAATTGCTTCCCTTTCCCTTTCCCAACAAATTTCCTATCTTTCCAGGAAGTGGAACTACCAGTTCCCTTACCATCAGCTTAACTTGGCCTTCTTGGCCTTGCTCACAACACAAACATCCTCGATGTCCCTGCACTGTTGTACCAGTGTACCAAAGTCTCTAGATGCAAAATATAACACCTCACAATTCTAAATTAAGTAATTAAAGTGTTAAGTGAGTAATTAAGTGAAGGATTAGTGAAATCCCAAAGATTAGGCCAAAATACAAAGAAAGGGCAAAATGGTAATTAGCCAACACGCAACCCTAGGAAGATAAAAAATTGAGCAGAAGGTCTCAGATGATAAAAATAAGCCTGGAAATGGATTCAGAATGGAAAATTGAGTGGATAAGCAAGTTTCAGAAAAATCAGTGAATAGTGTTTTTCGCGGGTAAAAATACCGCAGTCAGATTGCACCGTAAAATGTGCCAGTGGAAATTTGAGCTCTAGGTTTCAAATATGAATTTTAAATGGTCCATAGAAATAAGAAATATGATTTCTGATATTATTTGATGAATTTAAGTCAATTTGTGGAAGCGTGCCAACAGCGCGCGCTGTAGCTTAAAGCAGTGTTTTTCCCGAACAACCGGAAAGCTCCGGATTCATCTGAGTGAGTATAATTAAAGGACATTAGTTAATGTTAAAAATTAGAATTTCTAAATAAGTTTTGAATTTAAGGACGTTTAGTGAAATCGGAGAGAAATTCGGATGAGTGTTAAATCGCGTGGGACCCGTTCCCACTTAAATCACTTAAGTTACTATTCATTGTCACTCACCTTCCTCACTTTCTCTCTCCCTCCATGCGCATATGATAGCCCCCCTCCCCTCTTCACTATGCAAATTTTCCTTTGGCCATAACTTGGCCATTTCTCCACTGAATTCAACGATTCTTGTCTTGAATCTTGATGTAAAACACCTTCTGAACCCATTGGTACCACTTTTAAGCCTTGAAATCGTGTGGGAGGAGATCTTGCCCAATTACAGTTGCGGTTTTTGAGAAGTTTTGGTGTTCATGAAGCTTTTTCATGCTCCAATGGTGGAGTATGCTTAGGAGGAGCCATATACCGTGCATTTGGGTGAGTTATTTCAACATTTCATTGGTTGATTTTTGAATTTTGATTCTTGACCCTAAAGAGGGATTTTGTGATATGTGGTGTTAGAGAGCTCAAATGGAAAATGTCTATTAGATGATAATGTCTTAGAATGATGTATTAAAGCTAGAAATGCCATGAACAATTTTGGTTAAAAAATGGGTTTTAACTTAGTAAATTTTTTGGGTGTCAAGACTTTGAATTTTGAAAATGTGTTGGGAGTGTATTGGTGAGTTGTTGTATGATTGTATGATGATATAATAGGATGATATGAGGTGAGGAGTGGTTAAAATTGATGAAAAATCATTGGATGTGAACTAGTGAGAATTCGGCCATTTGAGGTAAATTGGGGAATGGATGTTTTGGAAAATTTTAGTGATGCGTTGTGTGTTGAAAAGGTAATTAGTAGGGTTGTGTGGTGATTGACATATGGAAAGAACAATGCAAAAACCATAAGTGGTAAAATTGGCCTAATGTGCCTAAAGTGAAATATTTCGCAAAACGTTGCGTAAAAGTCGTAAAACGGAAAAACGGCGATTGAACTAGCCTTTTGGTAACCTGAGTGAGTGTAATAAAATGAGAAAGAAAATTTAGAAAAATAAATCCTATAAATACATTGTTATGGCCGAACCCTCCTAGTGGTGAGGTGAGAATTTGACGTTTTCGCATTTTGACGTATTTTGACTGAAACTGACGGCTATACATGGTTGTATAGGTTGTCGTACGTGGATTTAAACTCGGAACAGTGAAACAGTGGATTGCCCTTGGTCCTGGACCAAGTGGATTGAGGTAAGTGAATTGATTTACACATGTTATTATGAAATTCATGTGTGGTTTAAAGTTCTAAGTGTGTGGAATTGTCCTCTGTGTAGGCATTCCCTATGTATCAAGCTATAAGTGGAGTTTCTGCGGAGCTCAGTGGACGGATAAAAAGAAAGGTAACCTCTTGGTACTGGGGCTTGTTCCCCTTTTGTGTTCCACCTTGCTAGTTGATGGCAACGGTAGGAAGTGTGTATGAGTAGTGTAGAACAGCATGAGCATGCATATGCATTATCACAGTGGGTACTTATGTACCAGATCTCTGGCCAGTAGATATTTTAGCCTTCGGGCAAGTTTCCGGACTGCCACTGGATAGGTCTCCGAGAGGGAGTTCCAGTTGACCCAGGGTCGTGGTGTGTTATCCGGATAGGAGCACACTAGGTAGTCTCGGGTGTATATGGTTGGAAGGGGTACCTTGGTGGGTTGTTCTCTGAACACGCCAGGGGTAGTACCCATAGGCGTATAGCCAAGGACATGGCGTGGTATTGGTAGCTACCATCCCGCATGTCGTAGTTGTTTCTGATATTTCCCCCTTTCTCTAAATCCCTTGCTTTATCCCGTTTTATAACAGTGATGGTGTTTTATATTATTGATATACATCGAAGTGAACCATTGGGCGAAGTTTTCTCCAGAACCTCTTGGTTACTGAGATATATCCGTATATCTCACCCCGTCTCGGGGCATTTATTTCAGGATGTACCAGTGGATATGGAGCAGCGGGCAAGAAGCCCGCATGATGATGAGTGGAGTAGTGATGCATATTTTACTTCAGTGTATCATATTTGTCATTTTAATTATGAATTCATTTGTTAAGTAAAGTTGTAATATGTGGATTATTATAAATTGAAGTTAAAGTTGTAAGTGTAATTGTGATTCAGTATTGTAAATATACCATGGATGTATGCGTATTATGATGGAAGGACTTTAGGCCTATTTTAGGTTTATGATTATCTGTATGATGGTTTATGCTTGAAATTTAAAGTTAGTGATTGAAACTATAAAGAATTGAAAGTGAATTGCTTATGTTTTAAGTGTAAATTAGATTGGGTTGTAAGTGCCCCAAGGCGTTGTTGGTCCTTATGTGTGCCACCCATTGGATTTTGCTGGATTTCAGGTATAATTGTAGTGTTAAACAGCTTATGCAAAATTGGGGATTTTAGGAAATACAAAGGAAACTCTGGCGAATTTTCTGTAGAATTGGCAGTTTTTGGGTGAACTTCGGGAGAGCGTATCTCTCTCCACAGTGGTCCAATTGGGACGTGCCATACGCCATTTTGAAGCTTAAGATGCTCCCTACGTTGTGTCAAAATTCTAGAATCATTGGTGGTGTGCGAAACCCATGGTTGCTGATGGCACAATCTGCCCTGTTCTGGCCAGCACCAGTAGGCAGATTCGGGTCTGTGTTGGCAAATTAATTCCCGCTTCGTTACTTGGTCAAATTAAGCATACAATATATCAAATCGAAGTTTGAGGTGTCTAGTTTATGGTGTAAAAGTTTGAGAGACAGTAGCGTTGGGGTTAGGTGCAGAATATTCTGCGAAGATGGGAGGTTTTGGGTTGTTTTGGAGTTGGTGGGCAATGTTATTTGTCCAACTTCAAATGGCGATAACCGGAGCTCACGAGCTCGGAATCGAGTGTGTGATAGCTTGTTAGAAAGGTAATTGAATAAGGAAAAAGGATAACCTGGAGTCTAGGTTTGGATTTTTGTTTTGTGTTCGCAGAAAAGATAAATTAGTGAATCTGGTTAAGTTGGTAAAAACGTAAAAGTGAGGAAATGGTTAAGTGGGTTTATGGGAACCCCTTAGTGTCTTATATGTAGTAAAATAAAGTGTATAAATAGTTTAAGTAAGTCTTTCGCTAGTGTTTCATTTACGATCACAGATTTTAATCAGAAAAAGTTTATTCGCATTTTTATAAATGAATCGCTGTGATTGTAACTGCGCTTAATATCATAATTAATGTTAACAATACCGGTGTACAACAGGCTGTTACATTTTATGGTATCAGAGCAATTTTGTTAGGGAACTCTGATAATATATATAGATGTGTTATGTGCTGCATAGTTGTATGTAGATTCTTATCGATTACTGTATATGTAATTCCTTAGTGTGGTCTGATCAACCCATTCCTTTGTGTTACATGTGTGGTCATCGTAAGAAGCCTGCGTAGTAACCTTGAAGCACCGAATGTGAGTATTTAGCCTGATGTTGTGCCTGCAGTGTTAACTGCTCCATGGACAAAGGACGACAGTAAGTCAAGTGCGAATATTAGAAGGCATAAGGAAAATATATTTAAATATTATATCTGACTTCGATGAAAGTCAAAAGAAAAGTGTATTATAAGCAGCAGTGGTGTACAATTTATGATATGTACAATATGAGCATAGACGAACTTTGCAGTACTATGAAAAATAAACATATAACAGAGATGAGCTTATGAGATTGGTGAAATTCCAAGTATATGTGTAGTATAGTAAGACAATTATGTACAAGTGGTCTTGGTGAATAGACTTCATCAAGGCGAGAGGTTTTGAACCTGAAGAACTATTGAGAAAAGGGAACATATATGCGTATGTGTGAGTTAAATACGTCATGTTTGATTAGCGGTTATGAGACCAGGACAAGTGCGGTGCACTTGAATGAATTGGGATGGTTCAAGCAGAGAAACAAATAGAATATTTGATGAGTAATCCTACAAGGTTTGACCACGTGGAAGTATGATGCTGGTAGATTGGTAATGTGAGAGATATTGAAATATCGGAGTGAATTCCATAAAGAGATAGTGTTGGCTAAACACAAGTGAGGCGAACTAATTATGTGTATATTATTATGTGGAGTGTGTATAAGGAAAAGTGAAGGAATCACCATGGATGGCACAAGATATATGTACCATGAAGGAACTATTGCAGTTAGTGGATGTCGACTCAAATTGGCAGACGTATCAGTGATAAAGGAACAGGATGGTTGAGATGTACAGTCATTTGTACGAAAGTAATGAGAATTGTAAAGAAATTACGATCTTGTGGTATATGTATATGTACTACTAATAGTAGTGCGCTTATGAAAATATTGGTATTTGATACGGAGTGATAGACAGAGTAAAGGTATTTACAAGGTAAAGAGACGTTCTACAACCACCAAGGGTGGAAGTGATTAGGAAAATTGATGAGTTGCTCTACAGTATAGAGCGTATGTTATGTGAGCCGTAACAAGCATAGAATGATGACATGATTTTGTGGGTTATTGTTGTATAACAATAAGGTGAGATGGTATGATTAGTGAATGAATGAATGTGAAATCAAGTGATTAGTATACGAACCAAGTGACAATAAAGTGCAAAAGTAAGAGGTTAATGAAAGAACTGATGTGTAAAGTGTAATGACAAGATGAAAATGATAAGATTTGTTAGTGAGTTGAGGTATAATTTTCAGTGCAAGAACGGACGAGTAGTTTTGAGTGCAAAGGGTTAATGTAAATTTCAGTGCAAGGATTGAGGTGAAGTTTGTTCTCTGGGACTCGACGGAAATGATTAGAAGATCCCTGTGTGATGGGAAATATGAAACTTATACTAAGAGATGTGAGATGTGTTCAGAACTTTGAGAAAATTTAGGAATTATGGAATAGAAATTTATGTTATGAACCATGGCAAGTGAAGAGTCAAAGTAAAAGAGTAAACAATCTGGGAGAAGAATGAGCAAGGAAGAGATAATGGACTATGGATTCAACGGTAACAAGACAGAAGGAACTATTAAGAGTTGAGAACGTGTACGAAATTACGAAGAGAATATGAATCATTGTAATAGTGACTATGTTATAAACCAGGTCCGACGGGTAACCAAAACGAAAGTAAACTACTAGGGAGAAGAATGACACGAGAGAGTAAAATAAATTAAGTATTACGTAACAGGTGTGTATTATACCACTACTACTAAGATTATTGGGGGTCCATGTGAATATACCAAAGATATTTTGATGTCATATATAGAGGTGATACAGACACCAAATGGATTGGGTCCATGTGTGATCTGGAGTGTACGGAGTACCAGTTTTGCCGTCATATACAGATATATTATGAGTATAAAATTTCTCTGTGCACTGGGTGCATGTAATATGAGTTGATAGTAAGAAGATCTCAGTGGGGCCTTTGTGCAGGAGTGTATAGCTATCTCAGTGCGGGTTAAGTTCCCGGAGACTAGTATTTGATATGAGCAATGAGAAACGAGGAAGTGTTCCACATTGATGTAACGGTTAGTATGGTAGAGATAATTTATGTAAATGCACAAAGAAGAAACATTGGGGGATGCCTTAGAATAGGGACAGCTAGTAGTAAGTCATTTTTACGGCATGGGTCATATGGATGGATTCTCTGATCGGTGGGTCATGACATCTGGGGCCCTTAGGACAGCAAGAGCTCGAGGGGTTAAACCTGTGAATGTTGTTACCCACTGTATTGGGAGAGTTTTTCCATATGGTTAACGCAAGATGCGAGGTCATATATTTGTAAATGGATAATAGTATGTCAGATTTGGATATAAGAGTTGTGGCTTAGTGTGTAAGAACTTCGAAGTGTGATAGTGAAGCACTATTGTGGGTGTAAAGTAAGTCTGATGAAATAAATTTTGTCTCTAAGTGAGGTAGCAAGTTAGTTGGAATCCTCATCTTATGATGAAAAAGGGATAATAACGTGAGTTAAAGTTGACAGAATGAGTAAGGTCCTTCTAGGAAGGCTAGTGATGATCAAGATTTCAGGTTAAAATAGTGAATTGTTAGCCCTAAGGAAAAGATAAATCGAAATAGAGTAAAGTACGAACGTGTATTAATAGATGAGAACTATAGTTGTAATTGATTACCAAAAGTAAATAGCTTGTTTTGCTAGTAAAGTAGATTGAGAAGTGTTATATATAATCGTATATGCCACTTATGGTGGAAAGTGTGTGGAAAATGCACAGTGTTGATGATGTTCTGAGTAAGTACTAATGACGTATGGATGAGTGTTTATGGTAAATTTGAATATTCTGAGAGACTGATATACCAACTGGTGGTGAATTATACACTACAACAAAAATGTTATTTAGCCACATTTAAAAATGTGGCAAACATTGATAAAAAATGTGGCTAATTAACTTTACCACATTTTAGTTAAATGTGACTAATAGTGGTGTTGCAATAATTTAACCACATTTTAGTTAAATGTACTATTCTCATACATTTTAATATTATTTTACATTTTTTGTCTGATTACACTTTGATTTTATTACTTACGTAGAAGAAGAATCCCCCAAATCTTTCAACACTACAAGAAATATGTAAAACTCAAATAATCAGTTTAGTGAAATCACCAACTTCTTCATGGAGTGTGAACAGTAAAACTCTCTATTAGACTAGACATGAAGTTTAAGAGCTCACATGATTTGCAAACCAAAGCTAGCAAGCTTGACATGTCCAGCAAAATCGACAAGCAATTCAGCCACTTTGATATACCTATATGCAAACACAAAAATGAAAAAATAAACATGCGACAAAAGAGAAAATCTTAGCAAGTTTACCATCTCATAGATTGTACATACGGAGGGATAAATTATACAACAAACTAGCATGTAGCAGAAAATCTAAGCAACCAACAAAAACTAGCATCTTAACTACGAAACATGGGAAGCACGGATATACCTGAATCTCCCTGAGAGCCTCAATGCACTTCCTGACATTAGGGGATATGTTCTCCAGAATCTCATAATGTTGCCCTCAACCCAGACTCTGTATCTTGATCTACACACCAATTTAACCATAAAAAAAATTATATAATAACTCAGCCAATCATATATTACAAACCCAACACATAAAAAACTTGATAATGGTTCTTCTGTAATCATTAATCGGTATTTCATGCAAGACTAGTTTACGCCATAAGGCATTCAAAAAAGGTATTTTGGTTTTTTTAGTACGTAATAGATAGTTAGATACATATAAACAAACAGTATGGTTTTTTTAGTTTAAGCCATAATTCACAATGTGATTAATAATTACTTCAGTTTAATTTCCTGCTGAAAAAATCTTTGGGCCTCGTAATGCTAAGGATACTAGAAAAAAGAAGGAATAACACACCTGAGAAAAGAGAGTTAAGGGATTATACCAATTCATGAGTTCAAACATCCTAGAACAGAGAACAGAAACAACACCCAAAGATGGGAGAGGAAAAAGAATAGGCCACATAATTGATACTCATAAAGACTAGCAAAAGTCGTATGAAATTCAGAAACATAGCAGGTACTTGGAATCTTAATCTAGTAATATATCAGTAACAACTATGGCTCCTTTTATTCTTTCTTCCTTGAATCTTTGAGTTGACCCCTCTTTCGAATACCCAAGCAAAACCCCAGACGCCAAGCATCAACAATAGACTCAGGCAATGAGCGTGCAATGGCCCAAAGAATGGTATGGGGCCAGTATGGTGTGCAACGAGGCTCATAGCCTATCCATCTCACACCTGCTTTTGCATACCCATCTGTTGATGGAACAAAGAATGAAGATCTCTTGATTGATGCCATCTTCGTTGCCACATATAGTGGAACATGCATACATAAAAATTTCCATCAGAAATTTGGAGAAAAAAATTACCCAAAAACACGGGCTAGAATTCTCATCTATGAAACACCGATTCCGACACGGCGTTTTCTCAACAAGGGTTGCGACTTCTCTTCCCTTTTTCCTCGGAGAAATCGACACTTGTGATAAATATACCCTTTTCTGCAAGAGCAAGGGCTAGAACCTTGCCTGTATAAAAACCAGAAACAGAAAATCAGATTATACATATTAATGATTTAAGAAAATCATAGATGTGATATAAACTTTTACAACTGAGTGTGAGATCTTTAATCCTTGCCAACAATAGCAGGAAAATTCTAAAGAGCTAATTATCATTATAACTATGGTAACTTCAACTTATATTTGCTTTGAATAAAATACATTAAAATAAAGGATAATGATTTTTTTACTTTTTTTTTACAAGAGACTAATTGCAATAGAGGATTCGCATATGAAAAAACTCAGGCAAACCAATGCAATCAGGACATTCAGGGGATTGATCCCAAAAATTGATGGCCCTGCCATTGCATCCATGAGCCACAAAGAGAACACCCTTAGGTGATTCAGGTACTTGCCATATCAAATATGTTCCATTCCAGAATTCTCTCGTTGGATGCAATTGCACCAATGAGTCAAAGCTATTCCACTTTAGTTCAGGAAGTTCATAAGCTAAATTGGTTTTTCACCACCATTATCATTACGAAATACCAAAAAGAGAATCACCAGCATTAGCATAAATGTAAGAGACATGACAACCACCGGGACCCGGCAATTTTGAGCACCACTCCATGGCTTTGATTTGTATCCACGCTTCAACATGCTGCAATAAGAGATATATAGTGCTTTAAATTGAAGTCAAAAAACAAAGCAACAAAAAGTAGAACTAAATGACTGTTTTTTGTTATGAAGTTTTTTACATCATCATCATCAACTGTGGAGTGTATCACACAACCCTTCTTTTTTATTCCAGGTGAAAATAAAAGAAGATCAAATTTTTACCAAAATTTATTGACAGAAGATTAATAAACCATCAAGGGTTAATAGCACATAATCCACTGC
This sequence comes from Gastrolobium villosum, assembly GCA_032173675.1. Taxonomy (NCBI): domain Eukaryota; kingdom Viridiplantae; phylum Streptophyta; class Magnoliopsida; order Fabales; family Fabaceae; genus Gastrolobium; species Gastrolobium villosum. Next base: position 162,172 of record JAVKPL010003843.1, read on the forward strand.
ATCATTCAAATCAGAGGGAGATCAAGCTACGATGTTGAAAACATATTCACATGGAATCATGTGGCGAATCTCCAAAGTTGAGTCTCTAAGGAAAATCCATAAGGTCAATCACTGAAATTTTGTGTATCGATAAACCTTGTAGTTACTGGATTTGTTGTCATGTCATGCGAGCATGATTTCATGGAAGTCTCTAGAGATTATCACCCAAATAAGTTTTGGGTGGGCTTTAGTGAAACTTGGGCCTATTAAAAAAAATATGAAAAAATTGTATTAGATAGTAAGTAAATAAGATCATACATCATTTACTAAAACAAATAAAATCATACTTCTATTAATTCTTTGCGAGCTTCCTGTAGTTCATCATTGCTAAGGCGCTCCTTGAAAATGAGGGTTTTATTCATTTCCTCCACACCTTCCAAATTTTCTATTTTTTCCAGCAAATCATCATTCATTTCTTTCATCTTACTCTGGACACTTGTATCATCTTCATCTCCAAGATGCTTCATAACTTGCAATTTCCCTTTTAACTCCTCAGTTTCCATTTCCAACTTATATTTGGCATCCAGCTTTTTCTCCAACTCAAGTATCTTGTTCAAGGCCTCCTCTTTCTCTCTCTACGAAGTTGAGATCCACATAATCAAAAAGCATTCAAAATGTATAAAATTTAAGTGAAACACAACATATGCTAAACATCTTCTCGTGACCAAGACACTAAGTAGGAGCCAAACCTTTTGCTCCTCAACAAGCCTTAAGACATTCTTCTCATGAAGCCAAAAGGAGTGATTCATTCCTCAAATCTTTCTAGAAGGACAAAGAGATTATATTAGGATCTTGTAAAAGCACATCATAAATGCTAATAATTTGGTTAATATTTTTGGTTCTTCACAAGGTTAGTAGTCGTGCCCTAACTCTAAGTCCCTAACCAATTTTTCAAACACAGAGAAATTAAATAAATTAAATGCTACAACAAAGCAAAAGCGTTCATTGTTGAACATACCGATATTTTCATGTAGAGAATAACGCACACTTTCATGCATTTTCTATACAAGCCAAATTCAACAACAGACACAAGCTGTAGAACCTCGAGTTCCATTCAAAACATCAGAAACTAATCAAAAAAATTTAAAAATCGGTGGCTACCTTTTTCGCCTCTGAGGAGGAGGACTCAGACTCCCAAAACTACATGATGGAGAGGACGAGGAGGAAGAGAAAGATCTAGAGCGAGAGGAAGAACGAGAGCGAGAGGAGCGAGAATCGAAAGGGGATGAGAACTTCTAGTTTGTTGGAATCTAGATCGGAAGGGAAAACTACAAAATTTGAAGCTCACACTAAATGAATGAGTTTCATGCTAAACTTCGTTGAAGACTTGGGGAATTTTTTTTGATATAAACAGAATATAGAATGAATATGGAGGAAAACATTTTTTATTAAAAAAATTCAAAATTAATTTTGCTACATTTTGAAAATAGGGTTGCAAATTGAGGGTATACTTGTATTTTCACTTCATTACAATAAATATGGTTAACTCCATGTGGCTATAGATACTATTTTTTGTAGTGATAGAAGTAGTGGCAATAATGGAATTAATTTTAAGTGACTTGATAATTAAGTGTCAAGGATTCCTAGTGAATAGGATTTGTATATGAATGGTATGGCATTTTGAATAGTCCATAAGTTAATAGTGAAGTGGGTCGGAAATTGATTCGTTCCAAAGTGTTCAGTGGAAGTGAGTAAAGCTGTAAAGTAATAGTGTTTTGAGTTTGACATCCAGGATTAAATGATTATGATTACGAGAAAGTGGTATAAATGAGTGGAACATAAGGTTAAGTGGTAACATCGAAGTAGAATGAAAGTCGAAAATCGTTAGCGGGTAAAAATATTAAGCATGAGTCCTCGATATGGAGGTCATTGATGAGTGTTGTGTTTAGACCGTGAGAGGTCTGAGTATAGAATTGAACTGATTGAGTTGATAAAGTTGAGATGGTACAGTTAATGAAAAGAGTAACAGTGAGAGTAAATATGATTAGTAGATAGAAATATTCAAGAGTGTATTGTGGTTAAAGAACCTTAAAAGATTAATCGGAAATATAAACTATTGTGAGGATTGTAAATTTCGTATCATGAAGAGAAAGATATGGTTATGAGTACCTAAGAAGAGGTAAAGATATGTGACAAGGAAAAATAAAGTATATGAGTATAGAAATTAATGTGAGTCGAAATCATAAGAAACGACAAAGTGCCCTGGAAACTAGAAAGGATGTGCTTCGGTGAAAGCTAAGAAAACAACTAAATCATAAGAGCAGTAACAATAATGGAAAGGACTAGTATGTCTGAGTATGGTTGAAACAGTGAGGACAACGAAAAGAGTTAAGTGCTAAAGAAAGTGTGAAGATACATGAAAACAGTTAGAGTCTATTATGGAAACAACTAGAGATTTTGGGAACGACATTGGGTCAGAAAGACAGATGAAGATGAGAATGAGATGAAGTGAGACAAACAAATTGTAATGTGGTCGTCTATTACTTATAAATTGGTGAAAGTGTAACCGTAAGCCGCGAAGAGCTTAAAGTATTGCGAATTGAAGGTCGTGGCACCATAAATGACAAGTGTGAAATGAGTATATTATGAACTACAGTAAACGAAAAAGCAATAGTGGGTTAAGGAAACAGTGAAAGATATAATGAATTAAGGGTTCAGATACCCGAAATTATCAAGATTGTGAAGGACTAAGTAATGATGGATACCACAGAAATGAGATTTTCGATTACACCCCGTGTTACGGGACCGTTAAGATGTAATTTTGCGGACAAAATCCTAAAAGGTGGGTGATTATAACACCTCACAATTCTAAATTAAGTAATTAAAGTGTTAAGTGAGTAATTAGGTGAAGGATTAGTGAAAATCCCAAAGATTAGGCCAAAATACAAAGAAAGGGCAAAATGGTGATTAGCCAACACGCAACCCTAGGAAGATAAAAAATTGAGCAGAAAGTCTCAGATGATAAAAATAAGCCTGGAAATGGATTCAGAACGGAAAATTGAGTGGATAGGCAAGTTTCAGAAAAATCAGTGAATAGTGTTTTTCGCGGATAAAAATACCGCAGTCAGATTGCACCGTAAAATGTGCCAGTGGGATTTTGAGCTCTAGGTTTCAAATATGAATTTTAAATGGTCCATAGAAATAAGAAATATGATTTCTGATATTATTTGATGAATTTATGTCAATTTGTGGAAGCGTGCCAACGGCGCGCGCTGTAGCTTAAAGCAGTGTTTTTCCCGAACAACCGGAAAGCTCCGGATTCATCTGAGTGAGTATAATTAAAGGACATTAGTTAATGTTAAAAATTAGAATTTCAAAATAAGTTTTGAATTTACGGACGTTTAGTGAAATAGGAGAGAAATTCGGATGAGTATTAAATCGCGTGGGACCCGTTCCCACTTAAATCACTTAAGTTACTATTCATTGTCACTCACCTTCCTCACTTTCTCTCTCCCTCCATGCGCGTATGACAGTCCCCCTCCCCGCTTCACTATGCAAATTTTCCTTTGGCCATAACTTGGCCATTTCTCCACCGAATTCAACGATTCTTGTCTTGAATCTTGATGGAAAACACCTTCTGAACCCATTGGTACCACTTTTAAGCCTTGAAATCGCGTGTGGGAGGAGGTCTTTCCCAATTACAGTTTCGGTTTTTGAGAAGTTTTGGTGTTCATGAAGCTTTTTCATGCTCCAATAGTGGAGTATGCTTAGGAGGAACCATATACCGTGCATTTGGGCGAGTTATTTCAACATTTCATTGGTTGATTTTTGAGTTTTGATTCTTGACCCTAAAGAGGGATTTTGTGATATGTGGTGTTAGAGAGCTCAAATGGAAAATGTCTATTAGATGATAATGTCTTAGAATGATGTATTAAAGCTAGAAATGCCATGAAAAATTTTGGTGAAAAAATGGATTTTAACTTAGTAAAATTTTTGGGTGTCAAGACTTTAAATTTTGAAAATGTGTTGGGAGTGTATTGGTGAGTTGTTGTATGATTGTATGATGATATAATAGGATGATATGAGGTGTGGAGTGGTTAAAATTGATGAAAATTCATTGGATGTGAACTAGTGAGAATTCGACCATTTGAGGTAAATTGGGGAATGGATGTTTTGGAAAATTTTAGTGATGTGTTGTGTGTTGAAAAGGTAATTAGTAGGGTTGTGTGGTGATTGGCATATGGAAAGAACAATGCAAAAAGCATAAGTGGTAAAATTGGCCTAATGTGCCTAAAGTGAAATATTTCGCAAAACGTTGCGTAAAAGTCGTAAAACGGAAAAACGGCGATTGAACTAGCCTTTTGGTAACCTGAGTGAGTGTAATAAAATGAGAAAGAAAATTTAGAAAAATAAATCCTAAAAATACACTGTTATGGCCGAACCCTCCTAGTGGTGAGGTGAGAATTTGACGTTTTCGCGTTTTGACGTATTTTGACTGAAACTTACGGCTATACATGGTTGTATAGGTTGCCGTACGTGGATTTAAACTCGGAACAGTGAAACAGTGGATTGCCCTTGGTCCTGGACCAAGTGGATTGAGGTAAGTGAATTGATTTACACATGTTATTGTGAAATTCATGTGTGGTTTAAAGTTCTAAGTGTGTGGAATTGTCCTCTGTGTAGGCATTCCCTATGTATCAAGCTATAAGTGGAGTTTCTGCGGAGCACAGTGGACGGATAAAAAGAAAGGTAACCTCTTGGTACTGGGGCTTGTTCCCCTTTTGTGTTCCACCTTGCTAGTTGATGGCAACGGTAGGAAGTGTGTATGAGTAGTGTAGAACAGCATGAGCATGCATATGCATTATCACAGTGGGTACTTATGTACCAGATCTCTGGCCAGTAGATATTTTAGCCTTCGGGCAAGTTTCCGGACTGCCACTGGATAGGTCTCCGAGAGGGAGTTCCTGTTGACCCAGGGTCGTGGTGTGTTATCCGGATAGGAGCACACTAGGTAGTCTCGGGTGTATATGGTTGGAAGGGGTACCTTGGTGGGTTGTTCTCTGAACACGCCAGGGGTAGTACCCATAGGCATATAGCCAAGGACATGGCGTGGTATTGGTAGCTACCATCCCGCATGTCGTAGTTGTTTCTGATATTTCCCCCTTTCTCTAAATCCCGTTTTATAACAGTGGTGGTGTTTTATATTATTGATATACATCGAAGTGAACCATTGGGCGAAGTTTTCTCCAGAACCTCTTGGTTACTGAGATATATCAGTATATCTCACCCCATCTCGGGGCATTTATTTCAGGATGTACCAGTGGATATGGAGCAGCGGACAAGAAGCCCGCATGATGATGAGTGGAGTAGTGATGCATATTTTACTTCAGTGTATCATATTTGTCATTTTAATTATGAATTCATTTGTTAAGTAAAGTTGTAATATGTGGATTATTATAAATTGAAGTTAAAGTTGTAAGTGTAATTGTGATTCAGTATTGTAAATATACCATGGATGTATGCGTATTATGATGGAAGGACTTTAGGCCTATTTTAGGTTTATGATTATCTGTATGATGGTTTATGCTTGAAATTGAAAGTTAGTGATTGAAACTATAAAGAATTGAAAGTGAACTGCTTATGTTTTAAGTGTAAATTGGATTGGGTTGTAAGTGCCCCAAGGCGTTGTTGGTCCTTATGTGTGCCACCCATTGGATTTTGCTGGATTTCAGGTATAATTGCAGTGTTAAACAACTTATGCAAAATTGGGGATTTTAGGAAATACAAAGGAAACTCTGGCGAATTTTCTGTAGAATTGGCAGTTTTTGGGTGAACTTCGGGAGAGCGTATCTCTCTCCACAGTGGTCCAATTGGGACGTGCCATACGTCATTTTGAAGCTTAATATGTTCCCTACGTTGTCTCAAAATTATAGAAACATTGGTGGTGTACGAAACCCATGGTGGCTGATGGCACAATCTGCCCTGTTCTGGCCAGCACCAGTGGGCAGATTCGGGTCTGTGTTGGGAAATTAATTCCCGCTTCGTTACTTGGTCAAATTAAGCATACGATATATCAAATCGAAGTTTGAGGTGTCTAGTTTATGGTGTAAAAGTTTGAGAGACAGTGGCGTTGTGGTTAGGTGCAGAATATTCTGCGAAGTTGGGAGGTTTTGGGTTGTTTTGGAGTTGGTGGGCAATGTTGTTTGTCCAACTTCAAACGGCGATAACCGGAGCTCACGAGCTCGGAATCGAGTGTGTGATAGCTTGTTAGAAAGGTAATTGAATAAGGAAAAAGGATAACCTGGAGTCTAGGTTTGGATTTTTGTTTTGTGTTCGCAGAAAAGATAAATTAGTGAATCTGGTTAAGTTGGTAAAAACGTAAAAGTGAGGAATTGGCTAAGTGGGTTTATGGGAACCCCTTAGTGTCTTATATGTAGTAAAATAAAGTGTATAAATAGTTTAAGTAAGTCTTCCGCTAGTGTTTCAGTTACGATCACAGATTTTAATCGGAAAAAGTTTATTCGCATTTTTATAAATGAATCGTTGTGATTGTAACTGCGCTTAATATCATAATTAATGTTAACAATACCGGTGTACAACGGGCTGTTACACAACACCAGCAATACAATCAGCTATCTCCTCATTAAGTCCCCTATGGAACTTAGAAGCCAACATCACCGGGTCGGCATGGCAATACAAAAATGTGCAAACTTGGCCAGTTCTTTAAACTTAGCCAAATACTCATCCACAGTCAACGATCCCTACACTAGACTATCAAACTCTCCTTGCTTCCGATCTTGTGCATCATATGGAAAGTATCTCCAAAGAAAGCAATCCTCGAAGAATGGCCCTGTAATCACATGACGTGAGAGGTGTTTGTCCACCACTCATGAGCGTCGCCCTCTAACATGTAGGTCGCAAACATCAGCTTCTACAGGTTGGTACACTGCATCACCCTGAATATCTTGTCTAGGGCCTGAAGCCATCTAGCAGCAGCAATAGGATCATAAGACCCATCAAAAGAAGGTGACTTATGCTTACGAAAAGCGTTCAGCCGGCAGTCAATCACATAACGGTCCTCAACAGGCTCGTGGTAGGTCTGCATCACCCTAATAAGATGACTGCCATCCCCCATATGACTCTGACTATCGTCCTATAGACTGGGTGGAGGTGGCGGTGGAGGTAGTGGTGGTGGTGGAGGATGCTGGCCACCAATAGGACCAGTCCTCATCTCCTCCAACATGTCCCTCATCATGGTCATGTTCGCTAGGCGATTCGCCTCCAACACATCCTCGGTGGCTTTCCTGTTCGCCTCTTTGACGGCGTCCAACATAGCCAGGTTTGCCATTCTCATGGCCTCCTGGTCGGCTTGTCGGGCCCCCTGCATCTCAGCCAATGCAGCCAGGACCGGGTCGGGTTGACCCTCATTCGTCTCCCGGTTCCTCCTAGGTAATACCATGACTCTGCACAAGTTACATAAAGAATGAGTTGATCAGGCCCACGCAATGTGGTCACATATGCATCATCATAATAAAATCCAAAGAACACAACAGACAAAACACACAACAAAGCATCCTAAGTTATTGCAATACATACAGGCTTTTCCCTAGAAAGTTGATACCATAAAATGTAACACCCCGTGTATACCTGGTTTGTTATCATATAATCGTATTAAGCAACGCTTAATCAAAAAGGCAGAATAACTTTTTACTTTCAATAATGACGTCATTATCATTAACCAAGTTGATTATTAAATCTTTTTAAAAATAATGCCTGTATGTAAACTACAATAAAGAACTAACTGAAATACCTCATATATAAAATGTGCATCTAGTCACGGATCTACAACACGTAGTCTGAAGAACATCCTGGTTCATTATACATAACAAGTCAAGGAAAACAAAGCATAATCAATGTGGCATGGACAATCGCCATGCTCACCAAATAAGGCAAAAAAGCCAACAGAGTCTCAGCTCAATAAACATAAAATGTAAAATGAAGCTAATAACATAATAGCAATAAACATAAACCAGCATCCAAGCATAATCAGCATAAGCAGAAGATAAACAAGAGGTATAACTCATATTGGAGATACTTTGGTGATGTGTTATTTGACTTAGGGATGGTGCATTTATTTATTGCGAGTCCGATTGTTGTAGGGCTGAACTTGCCCATAATTGAGCTTTCTTCATTTCCGAGGGTTATTACCACTACGGAAGAGAAATGCAATACTTCCTCTATTTATTTGGATGTGGTATTTTAGTTGGATGGCAGAGACTGCGTAGCAAGTCTTAAGTGTCTACCCATGGTCAATCGTAGGGTCATTTGGGTATGGACGGGCTGTTCAGAAATTTTGTGTTGGATTGTTGTGATTGCATAAGATAATGTATGAATTATGTTGATACATTGAATGTTGTATTGAAGTGTTTGATAATATAACCTGAGGAACTAGGTTGACTGAGTGGATTATTGGCCATCAGCATATTGTGGACGATCCCTGGAGGGGATGTATCCGAAGAGGGTGCCTCTGAGGAGTTTGAGTGGACGCTTAGTTGATGTGTAATTCATTGAGTGGTCCTTGTGTACGAGGTACACTGGAGACTGGTATGCCTACTAGTTCTTGGCCGATAACCTATGTCATGGGTTTCCCTTTGGGGATGGGATCTTAAGAGTGTTGACTCTTGGAAGTCCCATAAGGGCGCCGATTTGAGTTTGACTCATCGGGTGATCCAGGTGCACGAGGTGCACAGATCAATCAATTTTAGTTCTGCCTCATGGTATAATAATGCATTAAGAGACTTGAAATATGAGTTTAAACTCTACAACCACCAAGTGGTGGGATGAGTAAAATATACGAAGAGTGATATGCCAAGTTTGGTATGAAAGGTAAGATGCCTTATGCCATTACAGGTCGTGATGGTGCCTTACTTTAAAAACGTAGAGAAGATATCTTATTGCTGGTAAGTGAGGAACACTCTCTAGTCAGGTTTGTTGAGAATGTGAAACTCTCTTTAAGGAGTTAAGTGTGTAACACTTGGACTTTGTGGCAAGGCCACACGCAATCTGACATATGCGAGGCAAGTGTATGTACAGTTAGTTTTGTGGGTTGAGTGGTCTCCATGACTCTAATTTAACATGAAAATAGTGATCTGTTTCATATGTAGATTGCATGTGAACACCACAAATAGTACTAAGCATGAAGTCAATGTCATGAACTGTGTTATACATCGATGTTGTACCATCCTTTATCGACTTTCGATATTGCAGATGCCATGGAGATTGAGGTATGATGTTGTATGGAGTATTGAATTATTTATATTATTGGAATTGAAAATTTTGCAGGTGTACGTGAACTAAGGTACGTTACTATGTGAATTAGCATGATAGCTAACATGTATTGATTGAAATGAACATGATTATGATTTCATACTATGAAAGGAATATGATTTTATATTGAGAATAATGATTTATAAAATTGTAAGTCAAGTAGGGGATAGAGTCATGGAATAGCACCTAAACTCACCCAAGTTATTGTGAGGAATAGAGTATGTGGGGAGAGGTCACCTCTATTGATATAGTAACTGTGGTCCCAGGGAATCGAATGACGAATTTGTTGCTATTGTGAAGTTGCGAGATCTGATATTGACTTCCTTGTTGGGGTGCACTTCTCGAGATGGAGACCGTGAAAGTCGAGAATGAGCTTATGGAGAAAATTAAAGAGACACAAGTGCAAAGAGAGTGCCTAGACTATGTGAAGAATCAGGATGGTGTGTCCTGGAACGAGGATGGTTTGTTGACTTTCCAAAAGGGGATTGTGATTCCTCGAGGGCCATTGACTGAGGAGGTTATGGCGGAGGCTCATAAGGGCCAGTTTACTATCCACCCTAGTGCTACAAAAATAAGGACTTGAAGAGAAACTTCTGGTGGCCGGGCATGAAGAAAGATATTGTCATTTACGTGTCCAAGTGTTTGATATGCCAGAAGGTGAAGATTGAACACCAGAAACCGTCTAGTAAGCTTCAACCTCTTGAGATACCACAGTGGAAGTAGGAGAGCATTTCCATGGACTTCGTGGTGGGTTTGCCTAAAATTCAGCCTGGTTGTGACTCTATCTGGGTCATTGTGGACAGATTGACTAAGTTTGCCCATTTTCTTCCGGTAAAGGTGAGCTTCACTACTGAGCAGTTGGCCAAACTATACGTTCGCGAGATTGTGAGGCTTCACGGGGTGCCTGAGAGTATCATCAGTGATAGGGACCCGAAGTTCACATCTCAGTTCTGGGAGGCGCTGCAGGGAGCTTTTGGTACTAAGACTGAGTACATCCCATCACCCTCAGACTGACGGACAGACTGAACGGACCATCCAGACATTGGAGGACATGTTGAGGGCTTGAACCTTGGAGCAGGGCTAAGTATGGGATAGGTACCTGCCATTGGTTGAGTTCTCATACAATAACAGTTTTCATGCTAGCCTGGGCATGGCGCCCTACGGGGAACTGTATGGTAGGAGGTGTCGGACTCCTACCTGTTGGTCTGAGGTTGGAGACAAGGAGATATTTGGCTTGGACTTTGTACAAGATACTACCCAGCAGATCTAGATGATCAGATAGAAACTGAATCAGGCGCAGAATCGCTAGAAGAGCTACTATGATATTAAGCATCATCCACTGGAGTTGAGTGAGGGTAAGCACGTGTTTGTGAGACTTTCACCTGTCACTGGTGTTGGTCGGGCTATAACACCTCGTAAATCTAAATATGAATTTATATGTTATAATGTGGGTTAAAAAGGTAGGATTAGCGAAAATCCTGAAAGTGGAGTCAAAATACGTACCAAGGGAAAAATGGTAATTTACCAAACACGTAACCCGAGGAATGAAAAATTGAGTAAGAGATCTCAAATGATAAAAATAATGCCGGAAATGGATTCAGGACGAAAAATCGAGTGGATAGGCAAGTTTTGAAAACTTTGATGAATAGTGATTTTTCCGGTGTAAAAATACTGTGGTATAATTGTACCGATAAGAGTGAAAATTTTATTAGTACTTTTAGGAAACAAAAATATGTCATGGACCAGAAAAATACATAGGTTGTGAATTTGTGGTTGAAGTTAATGATTGATGAAAGTTAAATCGCGTGTGGGACCCACCTAAGGATTAAATCACTTAAGTGACTTCACAACCCCATTGTCCTCTCATTTTCTCTCTCCTCCCTCTCTTCTCCTCTCCCGTGAGCGTCTCCATGGATGAGGCTTTGGAGGTTTTTTTTTTATTTTCCCAACTTATAATCTAGCAACCTAATCACTAAAGTCTCAACATCAAAGTTGTTTGTATTGAGATTGTGAGCATATTTCCCTTCTTGAGAGATTCTTGAAAGTAAGTGTGTAAGGAGATCTTCCATGGTGAAGGGGTGGCGGTTTTGGGGTGATTGGTGGCCATTGGTGGTGCTTTGGCTTGAGTGGAGGCTTGAATATCAACCCTAGGAACAATTGCAAGCTATTGATGGTAAGAATCATTGTTTTCCTTTGAGTTTCATGAAGATCATAAAATGGGTTTTTTGTGTTGAAGATGTGTTGATGAATGTGATGTTTTGGGGCTTTTAAAGGTGTTGCTCCTTTGGAATTAAATGCTTAGAATGATAAATGATGATTATTGATGCAATAAAATTTATGGTGATTTGTAAAATTGTGACTTAGTGAAATTTGAGTTGAACTTCTATGCTTTGTGAAATGGCATGATGAATTTACCAAAAAAAAAAAAATGAAATGGCATGATGATAGGAGTGAATAATTGAGTTGTGGATCATTGGTATGCACTAATAATAGGATTGTATGATATGTAAAAGTGTTGAATTGGATTGAATACCCCTAGAATAATATATAAGACTAGTAAAACAAGTTTCAAGTCAAAATAATGAGAACTGGTGCCAGAATGATACTGGCTATATAAAAGCGTGTACCGAAAAGGTACTACGAAAAATAAAATAAAAATATGACAAATCTTAGAAAAATGTCTAGGTTCAGAATCCTAAGTTTGGGATTAAAATACTAAGAGTAGCTATTAATACTAATACAGTGTGATTAAGGTTTAAGTGGACTATATAAAGGCATTGCACACACTTCTAGGTCAGATTCTTATGCCTCCTACGTGTAGTTTCTGAAGGAGCTGTTGCCACCTTCTTGCATGAAAAACCCTCCAAGTCACCTCTTTTTCCTTGATTTCTTCATCCTTAAACTGGTATACACTTGAGAGCAACCTTGGTGAGGGGGAAAGGCTTCCCATTTCTGTGTATACTGTGGCTGTGTTGTGAGTTGAGGGCTGTTCTTATCTTTGAGTGAGTGTAGAAGTTTTTTCTTGATAGTTGATGCTCCAAAAAGCAAATTTTGTGAAGAAAGGACCTTGCTTGAGTGTCATTTTCATGTGCCCTTAGAGTCAACACCTTGGAGCTGACTTGTGACCTCTAGCGGTAGGAGGCCGGAGCTTAGCTGATGTACATGCTGTTATGATGATATGTTTGGTTGCTGACATGTTCTTCAATTATTATCATGTTGTTGTTGTTAAGACTTTGTTGGGCTTGTTGCCTTATTTGGTGAGCATGTGGATTGTCCATGCCACGTTTGTTATGTTATGATTTTAGTTTGGTGTTTTATAAACTATCAGGATTATATCCGATCTACGTGTTATAGTTTCGTGACAAGAGACACACTTATCTATTTTATATATGAGATATTTTAGTTAGTTGTTTATTTGCAATTACATACAGGCATTATTTTGAAAAGGGATTTAATAATCAACTTGGTTGATGATAATGACGTCATAATTGAAAGTAAAAAGTTATTCCGTATTTTTAAATAAGCGCAGCTTAATACGATGATATGATAACAAACCGGGTATACACGGGGTGTTACAAGTCACACTTTTCTCTGAAACTAGAGAGTTTCAAAGCTTGGGATTAGCATGGTTGGGTTTGGATGTTGTTTTACTTGAAGTTTGATGTAGAACTTTTGTTGATTTTGGTGGATGAATGTTCAAGAACCAAGCTTCACAATTTTTGCTCCATTTCATTCCATGGCCGCGGGTTTGGCTGAATGAGGAGGGAGGAAGATCATGTTTTCTGATTTGGCACATGTATGCATTGACTCACTTAAGTGAGGTGGGTCCCACACCCCACCTCTCTCAATTCCAATTAATTCAAATCTTCCTCTTAAACCACTAAACTCCAATTAATTCCTAGACTGTTTAGAAACTTCAAATTTTAAAATTTACCAATATCCTTTAACTGCCTTTGATCATATGAATCAATAGTTTTCCGGTCGTTCGGTGAAATCACAGTTTTAAGCTATTAAGTGCACTGTGGGCATACTTTCCCAAAAACCCTAATTTCAATCAGTTTTCATTAGAAATCATAATTCTTAGTCATATGTACCATTTATAATTTATTTCCAAGCATAGAGCTCATATTCATTCGACACGCTTTTCTATGCAACTGAACCGCTGTATTTTGACCCAATAAAAATACTATTCATTAAATTTCCTGAAACTTTCCTAACCACTCAATTTTTCGTTCTGAATCCATTTCCAGGGTTAGTTTTTCCATTTGAGACCTTCTACTCACATTTCATTTCCTAGTGTTACGTGTTTGGTAATTTACCGTTTTACCTTTTTTACGTGTTTTGACTCAGAATTCAAGATTTTCCTTAATCCAACCCTTTAATCCATATTTTAACTATAAGTAAGTATTTTAGAATTATGAGGTGTTATACTGCGGCCATAGAGATGTTATCCGTTGAAGAGAACTCTAGGAATGTCTCGGGTGTATTGGATGGAGGGTGCCTTGGATGATGTTGCGGGAACACCTTCTTGGATGAGAGCCCATAGGCTATATGCCGAGGCCAATAGGCTGGTTGTTGCATGGTTTTGACTATGACAATTCTAGCTTCATCGTATGTTTTCTCCCTATGCATCCCTACCTCTCTAAATCTCTTGTTATATCCCTTTGTTGTTATGACTCATTGTTGTACATTTACATCTGAGTGAGCCATTGAGCGGAGTGATCTCCAGATCCCTTGGATTACTAAGATATATTCGTATATCTCACCCCGCGTTATGGAGCTTTATTTCAGGTGGTTGTAGCGGGACATGAGCTACGAGCAAGAGGCCCACTGGTTGAGCTTATGGAGTTGGAGAGCATTTTGCATTTTGAGGCCTCATTTGGGATAGGCTAGACTTAGAGTATGAACATTTTATATTGTATTAGGGATATGTATCATGTCATATTTTTTCATGCTTCATTTTGGCTAAGTCTAGTTGATTATGTATCTTATTGTATTTTGAGGTATTTCATTGTAGTTGTATTTACCATTTGTAGAATTGTAATTTGATACTTATGGACCTTGTGTAATATTATAAAGCATGTATATGATGAAAGGAAAATAGGCCTATTTTAGGTTATGATTTAAATGTCAATTGTTAAGAATGCATGAAATTGGATAATGTGATTGTGATGAGTTTAAGATTCAACTAAGTTAAATAATGGATTGTGAAATTGATAAAGATATTGTAAATTGTTATGGGTTGTAAGAGCACCAAGGCATTGTTGGCCCTTGTGTGTCACACTTGTCTATTAGGTACCCTTGAGGCTTTAAAACACACTTTTGATAAAGTGGGATAGGTTGAATAAACAAAGGAGGTGCAGTCAAAATTTATTCTAAAATGGCAAATTTTAGGCTGAATTTGGGAGAGTATATATCCCTCCATAGGGGTCCAATAGGGACGTGCCATATATAATTTTGAATCTTGAGATGTCAGCTATGTCGTGTCAAAATTTGGTAGCAATTGAAGCTATTTAACGACCTGTAGATGCCTTTGAGTGGAGACTTCTCAAAGGGCCCTGCACAGGGGGCTGTTCGGGTTGCTGGGTTCCAAAAATTGTTTCTCCCTCTACTTTTACTCAAATTAGGCTCATGATATGTCAAATTAAATCTTAAGGTGTCTAGTATATTAGATAAAATTTGAGAGCAATTGGTTGAGTGGTTTGTTCTGAGTCACATAAATAGTGAGGTATGTTTGATGCCCTGTTTTGGGTTGGCTGACAATTTTATTTGTCCAACTTCAAACAGTGATAACCGGAGCTAGAGAGAACATTATGAGGCGTGTGATACTTTGTTTGAAAGGTAATTGAGTGTAGAATAATATACTAAAAGATCAGAGATTCATAGCATGGGAATTTCACATAGTGTCCAAAAGACTGAACCATGTTCGGTTGTAGAAAAATCGCAAAAGTGAGATTTATGCTAATTGGATTTATGGAAACCCCTTAGTGACTTAAAATAGGTAATGTATGATGGTTAGGCATTTTTTTATTTATTTCGTGTTTATAATTCAATTATGATCGTAGCTTATGTCATTATGTTTTATTATTATTTTTAAACGCTTACGTAATGAAAAGGAAAAAGTTTACTCGGATTTTTAAATGAACTGCAATGATTGTAACTGCATTTAATATCATAATCAATGTTAACAATACCAATGTACAATAGCCTAGCATTTGATCAATACAGAGTGTCTACTCGTGCAATCGCGGAGTATCAGCTCGTTTGACTTAAGTTCATAGGGTTAATCAAACTAAACATTAAATATGATGTTTAATCCCTTACCTCAGGTGCAATCATAGAACTCGAATCAGAATTAAAGGAAGAGAAATGATTTAGATCAAGATGAAGAGCAGGTTCTCCGGATTCAAACACTGACGTAATGAAAAGGTAAAAGTTTACTTGTATTTTTAAATGAACTGTTGTGACTGTAATTGTGATTAATATCATAATCAATGTTAACAATACTGGTGTACAACAGGCTGTTACATTTTATGGTATCAAAGCAGCTTACTAGGGAACTCTGATTATGTATGGATGCATTTTGTGTTGCATATTGTCTGTAAACTCTTTATGATTAATATATATGTGATTCCTCAGTGTGGGTTTGACCAGCTCATTCCTCTATGTTACATTTACAATTATCATCAGGAGGATTCGTGGTGGCCATGGCACGCGAGGTGCAGATCCGCCACCGCCTGATCCGATTATTGCAGTCCTGAATGCTTTGCAAATGGAAATGGCAGCTAACAGAACTATGACAGAAAACCCGATGAAAAATAATCATAATATGATGCAGGCCTTCATGATTAAGATGAGGGCTGAGAGAGCTCATCATAGGAGGGGTGATTCTCCTCCTCACACGGCTATAGTGACTTTTACACCTACACCATCTGTCATACTCCAGCAAGGGGAGAATGGGGCTCGTCATCATACTTGTGAGACTAGTCAGCCCACTGTGGACCCTACTTTTGTTGCTCAGACTTCTGGGGTTGCTGAGCAGTTTGATGCAGGTGCTGCTGATGAGCGGAGACTCATTTCTTCCAAGAAACATAATCCTCCTGCATTTCTGGGGTCAAAGACCCGAAAGTTGTTACGACCTGGCTGATGGGTATGGATAAGATTTTTCAGGTTATGAGGTGCCAGGATCCTCAGAAGCTTATGTATTATGTGTATATGCTGGAGGGTGATACCCATGAGGGGAGGTGCAATGTATCTCGCCCTTATGTTATTCAGGGTAAGGAGCTTACTTGGGCCTTGTTTGAGGGCTTGTTTCATGAAGAGTATTTTCCCAGGGATGTCCGTGAAGCCAAGTAGGGGGAATTTGATAAACTGGTACATGGTTCTTTATCTATGGATGCTTATTTGGCCAAGTTTAATGAATTGGTCAAGTTTGCTAATTATGGGGGTACTCTGCGTACTTCAAAAATCTTATCTGCAAAGTTTCAAAGGTGATTAAATGAGAAGATTGCTAAATGCATGTCGATCACTACTGTGAGGAACTTTGCTGACTTGGTGACCCAGTGAAAACGGGTTGAGACTATTTATGGAAAGTATCCTAAATCTAATTTTTCTAAGGATCAAGAGGTAAAGAAAATAGCTGGTCCTTTTGGTTCTAAAACAAGTGTTTTTAATGCTAAAGTTGATCATCAGATAAGGGAACGAATGAGATTTTGCCATCAAAATGGGCTTAGATGGGAATAAATTTTCGTCCCATCATAGAGTATTTGTCTAAATGCTTTAGTTTATCAGAAAGTTAAAATAGAGCATCAGAAACCTACTGATTTACTTCAAGCTGTTGATATACTAGAGTGGAAATGAGAGAGCATCTCTATGGATTTTGTTGTTGGTTTGCCTCGGACTCAGGCTGGTTACGATGTAATTTGGGTTATTGCTTATGAAGTCTGCACACTTTCTTCCAGTGCGAGTGGATTTCTCTACGGAGATATTAGCAAAGCTTTATGTTAATGAGATTGTAAGGCTCCATGGGATTCTGTTTAGTGTTGTGAGTGATCGGGACCCGAAATTTACTTCACGCTTTTGGGGAGCTTTGCAACAGGCTTTTGGCACTCAGTTCAGGATGAGCACTGCGTATCACCCGTAGACTGATGGTCAGACTGAGAGGACCATACAGATATTTGAGGACACGCTAAGAGCTTGCACACTGGAGCAGGGTACTGCGTGGGACAGATACTTGTCGTTGGTGGAATTTTCTTATAATAACAGTTTTCATTTCAGTCTGGGCATAACACCGTATGAGGCATTGTATGGATGGAGATGTCGGACTCCTACTTGATGGATTGAGGTAGGTGATAGAGAAAGATTTCGTCCAGATTTTGTGCAGGAAATTACTGTGCAAATTGAGATGATTAGAGAGAAACTTAAACAGGCACAGAATCGGCAGAAAAGTTATTATGATAATAAACACAGACCGCTTGAATTTGAAGAAGGAGACCATGTATTTGTGCGGTTATCTTCGGTAACGGGTGTTGGTCGTGCGTTGGGATTAAGGAAGCTGAGTGCTACATTTATTGGGCCATGACAGATTATAAAAAGAGTGGGATTAGTGGCCTATTAGCTTTCCTTACCTCCCTAATTATCGAATCTACATGACTTTTTCATGTGTCACAGCTGCGGCATTATATTTCGGATGAATCACATGTGGTGATACCAGATGATATTGAAATTCGGGAGAACCTGAAGACTCCTGTAGGTCCTATTGAGATACTTGACCACAGTGAAAAGAGGATGAGAAGCAAGATTATTCCTATGCCTATTGAGATACTTGACCACAGTGAAAAGAGGATGAGAAGCAAGATTATTCCTATGTTAAAATTCAGTGGGAAGGACGTACACCAGATGAGGCTACTTGGGACGTACACAAGATTATTCTAAAACACATAATTATAGTTAAAATATGTATTAAACGGTAGGCTTAGTGAAAATCCTGAATTCGAGTCAAAATACGTAAAAGGGGTAAAACGGTAAATTGCCAAACACGTAACCCTAGACAATGAAATGTTAGTAGAAGTCTCAAATGGGAAAAATAACTCTGAAAATGGACTTAGAATGAAAAATTGAGTGGTTAGACAAGTTTCTAGAAATTTGATGAATATTAATATTTTTACCGAGTAAAAATACAACGGTACAGTTGCACCGAAAAGCTTGCCGAATGAAATTTGAGCTCTAGGCTTGGGAATAAGTTGTAAAGGGTACGTAGGACTAAGAATTATGATTACTGGTGAAATTTGATTAAAATTAGGGCTTTTGGTCTAGCGTGCCCACAGGCACACAACAGCTTAAATCTGTGATTTCACCGAATGACCGGAAAAGTACGGATTCATCTGCTCAAGGGCAATTAAAGGACTTTGGTGAATGTTAAAATTTGAAGTTTCAAAATAGTAGATTAGTGGCTTAAGCGGGAGATTTGAAATAATTTGAATCGCGCGAGGTGGCGAGTGAGACCCAATTAAGTGGACGTAAGCCACATGTCCCCAAGTCACTAATCACTCTCTTCTCTCTCCCCCCAAACCTTCAAAGCCACGGCCATGGAGGAAGAAAAGGGAAAAAATTGTGAAGCTTGGTTCTTAATGATTTAGCCATCATAATTCAACTTCCAACAGATGAAAGTTTAAGTAAACAATCATCTAAACACAACCATACCATCCTCAACCCTTGAAACTCCCTATTTTGGGAGAAAATCCACATCCATTCCCATGAATTTTTGGAGGAAATTAGTGCTCTTGGAGTTGTTGCTCAAGCCATTGCTTGGGTATATTACTTGGAGGAGTCCTAGGCCTTGATTGTGGGTAAGTTTCACCACTTATTATTGGATGAATTTTGTGATTTGATTTTGGTGACCTAAAGCATGTGTGGATTAATTGATGTGGTTGGGGACCTCAAATTGAGAATGTGTGTTAGATAAAAATGTCTTAGAATGGTGTTTTACAATGATTGAACTCATAAAAATCATTGAGAAATTATATTATAACTTAGGCAAATTTTGTGGTTGATGAGCGTGACTTTGTCAAATGAGAATGTTGTGTTATTGGAGAATTGAGTTTTGGAGTAGTTGTATTAGTTGATTATAGGTTGTATGGTGTGTTTGATGTGTGGAATTGAATTGAATGTCCCTTGGTATATTGGCATGCATGAGTCGGCCAAGAAGGAAAAAGTGAGGGAAGATGATGTAAAATTGATATAATTGGTTTTGCGAAGATTTGAGTCAAGTTTAAATGGGTTGTGTAATTGTATAATGCATGTGAATTGGAACCAAAATCATTAGATATGCGTAAGTGTAATTTTCAGCCATAAAGAGGAAATTTAGGAAAATGGTGTTGAGTTATAATTGAATGATGTTTTGGACTTAAATTGGTGTTGGCATGGGCTTAGGAAGGACGATGCATGTGAGAGGGAAAAACAAAATTTTTCTCAAGCGGAATTACACATGCAATCAAGATTCATGCTTTAAGACAGCATGATATACCTTGTTCGTGATTCAAAACTCCAAGGTGATTAGTGTCAGGTTTGAAGGGTTCAAACCCTCTAACGTTGATCCACACCACCCCACGTCAAAATGCAAGAACTCTTCTTGGAAAGCCACCAATTGATCACGACAAAGAAGCTTGCTAGGCGTCCAATGGAAGAAGGAGGAGGCAAGGTAAATGTGTTTAGAAGAGTGAAATTTTCAGCATGAAAACTTCACAAAAGTGGTTCATAGATGCTCTTAGAAAAGGCTAGGTTATTTTGTGAAACCTTAAGGAGAACTTCACCAAATGTTGCGCACAAGAGGATGAGAGAAAGAGTTTGAATCAAATCATATTTTTCTCCAAAAATATGACTTAAAGTGGCGCACAACAAAGGGAGAAAAATGTGGAGTTGTTGCAATTCAAAACTCCCAACAACCTACCTTTGAATCCTCATGAGACTAGGTTTTATCCTAGTCAAAATTCTGACCTAATGGCCATCATATGGCCAGCCATATATGAGCCCCATTCAGCCCAAGAAACTGTCCAGATACGTTGAGTAGTTGCATTCAAATTTGAACCAACTAGCTCACTGATTCTCTCAACAAACCAAATCGGATTTTAGCTTATTTGGTTGACAAGATGACACTCATAACAACCCAAAATGGCGCCCCAAATCAGCCTTGGATGAGATCAAAGATCTCCTCTTGATACTAGGGATTTGTTCCAACAAGATATTATCTTATCTTATCCTTTTATTATGAAACAACTTTTCATAGCCAATACAAATTCGAATTCAAACATTTAAATTCAAACATTCAAACATTTAAATTCAAAACTCAAATTCTAAATTCAAATTCTAAATTTAAATATTTGATAATCAATTTAATAATTAAATTAATTAGTAATGTCTTGGACCAGCCAAGCCCATTAACCATACCATGCGCCCTCTCCCTCTTAGGTGGGCTTCCAAACTTCTTCTTGGGCTAACAACCATTATTAGGCCCAATACCTTTAATGCTATATCATCATGACAATAAGGTGTTAGTGTGTGACCCATTAGGCCCAACATAGCCACTGACATAAATGGGCTTGGGCCTAACAAGCCCACAACCCATCTAATGACAACACAGAGCACTAGCAATGCTTTGTTGCCCCAGAGCTAGTTAAGTTTAATGACATGATCATCCTATTACACGTATTTAGTTACCGTATATATTTCCTTTCGTCTCAGTTACCTTCCCATTAAACCTAGGGTAAGGAAACGTATCAACCCTTGCGGTTTAGGGTAAGCTTTATTCGAAATAGGGAATCTTCAATTTACTGACTCTAAAGGCAGATCATCTGATGATCTCTTTTACTATGCATAAATTCCCGAGTCCCTGTAAATGTCATCCCGATTTCTCCGGTTTACGGATAACCTAATCTCTCACAGAGATTTGACAAATTCCTTCAACTTATCATCCTAGCCCTGTGCTCTTTCAGGACACGCCCAACAGTATACCTATGAGTCTCCATGTTTCAGGCAGACGAGGCATACAATCAAAGCATGCCTTCTAGAACACAGTCTAGGGGATAACCTCTGGTCTAAGGAAAGACATACCCAAATATAAAGAGATTACTCTAATGATACTATCTGTGTATTTTCTCATAGAGTCTCTTTTTGGGTTGGTTCATTGCGAGCTATACTCTTATAGGTCCACCCACGACTTTAGCTAAGACATCTCCATATCTGTAGCACATGAGGTCTTTACCTTGTATCCATATACAAGTAGGTAAGTCGTGCTAGTCTTACCCGAGATCACTGATCCCCAATCTCAGTGTCTCTAGACTAGGAACATAAAATTAGAAATAAACGTGCGATATCCTTGAATCCTCATGATCGTGATTTCATCACAGATACTCAAGAGATACCTTTTCTATTCCAAGGGGTTTATCCAGTTTGTTCATATAATATTAACAATAATATCGAGACATAATATGAAACTAGATAAAGAGTGCTTTTATTCATTTGCCACAAAAAAAAGTTCTACATCTAGTGTCCTTTATTTAATCAAAATATTATCTCTAGGACACCCATATACTAACAAGCTCCCACTTGGCCTAGAGCCAATCAGACCTAAGTTGTATACCCAAAGCCTCATAATGACTATCATGTTTTCTCTGAGAAATAGCCTTTGTCAGAGAATCGGCCAGGTTATCATCTGTGGGAACATAATCCATCTTTACATCATTCCTTGAATCCTCATGATCGTGATCTCATCACAGATACTCAAGAGATACCTATTCTACTCCAAGGGGTTTATCCAGTTATTCATAATATATTAATAATAATATCGAGACAAAATGTGAAACACGATAAAGAGTGCTTTTATTTATTTGCGACAATACAAAAGGTCCACATATGTGTCCTAATCTAATCAAAAGATTGTCTCTAGGACATCCATATACTAATAAGCTCCCACATGGACTAGAGCCAATCTGACCTAAGTCGTATACCTAAAGCCTCATAATGACTATTATGTTTTCTCTGAGAAACAGCCTTTGTCAGAGAATCGGCTAGGTTATCATCTGTGGGAACATAATCCATCTTTACATCCATCCTATCAATGATTACTCTAATCAGGTGATATTTGCGGAGCACGTGTTTAGATCTTTGATGAGACCTAAGTTCCTTTGACTACGCAATGGCTCCAGTGTTGTCGCAAAGCAACTGTACGGGCTCATCTACGCTTGGAACCACCCTTAGTTCAGATATAAACTTCTTGATCCACACAGCCTCCTTAGCCGCTTCTGAAGCAGCTATGTATTCAGCTTCTGTCGTTGAATATACTTTTGTTTCCTACTTGGAGCCCTTCCAAGATACTGACCCACCATTTAAGGTGAATACGAACCCTGATTGTGACTTACAGTCATCTTTGTCACTCTGAAAGCTAAAATGCATGAAAAATTGGAAAATCACACCCATGCATGAATTTTTGATCTAGTTTTTTGCAAGCGTCTACGCTTAAATATATCCAACACCCCCTCCAAGTTTCATTGGATTTCATGGAAGGATTGATTTTTAATGAATTTTTGGAGTCTATCATAGGCTTACATGCAAGAATAAATGCAAAATCGTACCCAGTCATGGAATTTTGATCTGGTTTTTTGCAAGCATCCACGCTTAAATATAATAGGCTTACATGCATGAAAAAATGGAAAACCGTACTCAGACATGGAATTTTGATCTAATTTTTTGCAAGAATCCACAACTAAATATATCAACACCCCCTCCAAGTTTCATTGGATTTCATGGAGGTATTGATTTTTGATGAATTTTTGGAGCCTATAATATGCTTACATGCATGAAAAAATGGAAAATCGTACCCAGGCATGGAATTTTGATCTGGTTTTTTGCAAGCTTCCTCGCTTAAATATATCCAACACCCCCTCCAAGTTTCATTGGATTTCATGGAAGGATTGATTTTTAATGAATTTTTGGAGCCTATAATAGGCTTACATGCATGAAAAAATGGAAAATCAAACCCAGGCATGGAATTTTGATCTGGTTTTTTGCAAGCATCCACGCTTAAATATATCCAACACCCCCTACAAATTTCATTCGAATTCATGGAAGCATTGATTTTTAATGAATTTTTGGAGCCAATAATAGGCTTACATGCATGAAAAAATGGACAATCAAACTCTCGCATGGAATTTTGATCTGGTTTTTTGCAAGCATACACGCTTAAATATATCCAACACACCCTCCAAGTTTCATTGGATTTCATGGAAGGATTGATATTTAATGAATTTTTGGAGCCTATAATAGGCATACATGCATGAAGAAATGGAAAACCAAACCCAGGCATGGAATTTTGATCTGGTTTTTTTCAAGCATCCACGCTTAAATATATCCAACATCCCCTACAAGTTTCATTCGATTTCAAGGAAGGATTGATTTTTAATGAATTTTTGGAGCCTATAATAGGCTTACATGCATGAAAAAATGGAAAATCAAACACAGACGTGGAATTATGATCTGGTTTTTTGCAAGCATCCACGCTTAAATATATCCAACACCCCCTCCAAGTTTTATTGGATTTCATGGAGGTATTGATTTTTAAAGAATTTTTGGTGCCTATAATATGCTTACATGCATGAAAAAATGGAAAATCTTACCCAGACATGGAATTTTGATCTGGTTTGTTGCAAGCTTCCACGCTTAAATATATCCAACACCCCCTCCAAGTTTCATTGGATTTCATAGAATAATTGATTTTTAATGAATTTTTGGAGCCTATAATATGCTTACATGCATGAAAAAATGAAAAATCGTACCCAGGCATGGAATTTTGATCTGGTTTTTTGCAAGCTTCCACGCTTAAAAATAATAGGCTTACATGCATGAAAACATGGAAAATCGTACTCAGACATGGAATTTTGATCTGATTTTTTGTAAGCATCCACGCTTAAATATATCCAACACCCCTTCCAAGTATCATAGGATTTCATGGAGGTATTGATTTTTAATGAATTTTTGGAGTTTATAATATGCTTACATGCATGAAAAAATGGAAAGTCGTACCCAGGCGTGGAATTTTGATATGTTTTTTGCAAGCATCCACGCTTAAATGTATCCAACACCCCCTCCAAGTTTCATTGGATTTCTTGGAATGATTGGTTTTTAATGAATTTTTGGAGCCTATAATAGGCTTACATGCATGTAGAAATGGAAAATCAAACCCAGGCATAGAATTTTGATCTGATTTTTTTGCAAGCATCCACGCTTAAATACATCCAACATCCCCTACAAGTTTCATTCGATTTCTCGGAAGGATTGATTTTTATTGAATTTTTGGAGCCTATAATAGGCTTACATGCATGAAAAAATGGAAAATCAAACACGGACATGGAATTTTGATCTGGTTTTTTGCAAGCATCCACGCTTAAATATATCCAATACCTCTTCGTAGTTTCATTGGATTTCGTGGAGGTATTGATTTTTAATGAATTTTAGGAGCCTATAATATGCTTACATGCATGAAAAAATGGAAAATCATAACCAGGCATGGAATTTTGATCTGGTTTTTTGCAAGCTTCGACGCTTAAATATATCCAACACCCCCTCTAAGTTTCATTTGATTTCATGAAAGGATTGATTTTTAATGAATTTTTGGAGCTTATAAGAGGCTTACATGCATGATAAATTGGAAAATCAAACCCAGACATGGAATTTTTATCTGATTTTTTGCAAGCATCCACGCTTAAATATATCCAACACCCCCTACAAGTTTCATTGGAATTCATGGAAGGATTGATTTTTAATGAATTTTTGGAGCCTATAATAGGCTTACATTCATGAAAAAATGGAAAATCAAACACAGGCATGAAATTTTTATCTGGTTTTTTGCAAGCATCCATGCTTAAATATATCCAACACCCCCTTCTAGTTTCATTGGATTTCATGGAGTATTGATTTTTAATGAATTTTGGGAGCCTATAATATGTTTGCATGCATGAAAAAAATTGAAAATCGTACCTAGGCATGGAATTTTTATCTGGTTTTTTGCAAGATCCCACGCTTAAATATATCCAACACCTCCTCCAAGTTTCATTTGATTTCATGAAAGGATTGATTTTTAATGAATTTTTGGAGCTTATAAGAGGCTTACATGCATGATAAAATGGAAAATCTTACCCAGACATGGAATTTTGATCTGGTTTGTTGCAAGCTTCCACGCTTAAATATATCCAACACCCCCTCCAAGTTTCATTGGATTTCATAGAATAATTGATTTTTAATGAATTTTTGGAGCCTATAATATGCTTACATGCATGAAAAAATGAAAAATCGTACCCAGGCATGGAATTTTGATCTGGTTTTTTGCAAGCTTCCACGCTTAAAATAATAGGCTTACATGCATGAAAACATGGAAAATCGTACTCAGACATGTAATTTTGATCGGATTTTTTGTAAGCATCCACGCTTAAATATATCCAACACCCCCTCCAAGTATCATAGGATTTCATGGAGGTATTGATTTTTAATGAATTTTTGGAGCTTATAATATGCTTACATGCATGAAAAAATGGAAAATCGTACCCAGGCGTGGAATTTTGATATGTTTTTTGCAAGCATCCACGCTTAAATGTATCCAACACCCCCTCCAAGTTTCATTGGATTTCTTGGAATGATTGCTTTTTAATGAATT
This sequence comes from Gastrolobium villosum, assembly GCA_032173675.1. Lineage (NCBI taxonomy): Eukaryota > Viridiplantae > Streptophyta > Magnoliopsida > Fabales > Fabaceae > Gastrolobium > Gastrolobium villosum. Next base: position 188,180 of record JAVKPL010003843.1, read on the forward strand.
TTTGGAGCCTATAATAGGCTTACATGCATGTAGAAATGGAAAATCAAACCCAGGCATAGAATTTTGATCTGATTTTTTTGCAAGCATCCACGCTTAAATACATCCAACATCCCCTACAAGTTTCATTCGATTTCTCGGAAGGATTGATTTTTATTGAATTTTTGGAGCCTATAATAGGCTTACATGCATGAAAAAATGGAAAATCAAACACGGACATGGAATTTTGATCTGGTTTTTTGCAAGCATCCACGCTTTTTTTTTTTTTTTGGTACAGATCCACGCTTAAATATATCCAACACCTCTTCATAGTTTCATTGGATTTCGTGGAGTATTGATTTTTAATGAATTTTGGGAGCCTATAATATGTTTGCATTCATGAAAAAAATTGAAAATCGTACCTAGGCATGGAATTTTTATCTGGTTTTTTGCAAGATCCCACGCTTAAATATATCCAACACCTCCTCCAAGTTTCATTTGATTTCATGAAAGGATTGATTTTTAATGAATTTTTGGAGCCTATAATATGCTTACATGCATGAAAAAATGAAAAAATTTTGATCTGGAAAATCTTAAATATATCCAACACCTAGTTTCATTGGATTTCATGGAATTTAATGAATTTTGGGAGTTTTTTGCATGAAAAAAATTGAAAATCTTACCCAGGCATGAAATTTTTATCTGGTCTTTTGCAAGCATCCACGCTTAAATATATCCAACACCCCCTTCTAGTTTCATTGGATTTCATGGAGTATTGATTTTTAATGAATTTTGGGAGCCTATAATATGATTGCATGCATGAAAAAAATTGAAAATCTTACCCAGGCATGAAATTTTTATCTGGTTTTTTGCAAGCATCCACGCTTAAATATATCCAACACCCCCTTCTAGTTTCATTGGATTTCATGGAGTATTGATTTTTAATGAATTTTGGGAGCCATCCACGCTTAAATATATCCAACACCCCCTTCTAGTTTCATTGGATTTCATGGAGTATTGATTTTTAATGAATGGGAGCCTATAATATGTTTGCATGCATGAAAAAAATTGAAAATCGTACCTAGGCATGGAATTTTTATCTGGTTTTTTGCAAGATCCCACGCTTAAATATATCCAACACCTCCTCCAAGTTTCATTTGATTTCATGAAAGGATTGATTTTTAATGAATTTTTGGAGCCTATAATATGCTTACATGCATGAAAAAATGGAAAATCTTACCCAGACATGGAATTTTGATCTGGTTTGTTGCAAGCTTGCACGCTTAAATATATCCAACACCCCCTCCAAGTTTCATTGGATTTCATAGAATAATTGATTTTTAATGAATTTTTGGAGCCTATAATATGCTTACATGCATGAAAAAATGAAAAATCGTACCCAGGCATGGAATTTTGATCTGGTTTTTTGCAAGCTTCCACGCTTAAAAATAATAGGCTTACATGCATGAAAACATGGAAAATCGTACTCAGACATGGAATTTTGATCTGATTTTTTGTAAGCATCCACGCTTAAATATATCCAACACCCCCTCCAAGTATCATAGGATTTCATGGAGGTATTGATTTTTAATGAATTTTTGGAGCTTATAATATGCTTACATGCATGAAAAAATGGAAAGTCGTACCCAGGCGTGGAATTTTGATATGTTTTTTGCAAGCATCCACGCTTAAATGTATCCAACACCTCCTCCAAGTTTCATTGGATTTCTTGGAATGATTGGTTTTTAATGAATTTTTGGAGCCTATAATAGGCTTACATGCATGTAGAAATGGAAAATCAAACCCAGGCATAGAATTTTGATCTGATTTTTTTGCAAGCATCCACGCTTAAATACATCCAACATCCCCTACAAGTTTCATTCGATTTCATGGAAGGGTTGATTTTTAATGAATTTTTGGAGCCTATAATAGGCTTACATGCATGAAAAAATGGAAAATCAAACACGGACATTGAATTTTGATCTGGTTTTTTGCAAGCATCCACGCTTAAATATATCCAACACCTCTTCATAGTTTCATTGGATTTCGTGGAGGTATTGATTTTTAATGAATTTTGGGAGCCTATAATATGCTTACATGCATGAAAAAATGGAAAATCATACCCAGGCATGGAATTTTGATCTGGTTTTTTGCAAGCTTCGACGCTTAAATATATCCAACACCCCCTCCAAGTTTCATTTGATTTCATGAAAGGATTGATTTTTAATGAATTTTTGGAGCTTATAAGAGGCTTACATGCATGATAAATTGGAAAATCAAACCCAGACATGGAATTTTTATCTGGTTTTTTGCAAGCATCCACGCTTAAATATATCCAACATCTCCTACAAGTTTCATTGGAATTCACCGGATTGATTTTTAATGAATTTTTGGAGCCTATAATAGGCTTACATCCATGAAAAAATGGAAAATCAAACACAGGCATGAAATTTTTATCTGGTTTTTTGCAAGCATCCACGTTTAAATATATCCAACACCCCCTTCTAGTTTCATTGGATTTCATGGAGTATTGATTTTTAATGAATTTTGGGAGCCTATAATATGTTTGCATGCATGAAAAAAATTGAAAATCGTACCTAGGCATGGAATTTTTATCTGGTTTTTTGCAAGAACCCACGCTTAAATATATCCAACACCTCCTCCAAGTTTCATTTGATTTAATGAAAGGATTGATTTTTAATGAATTTTTGGAGCTTATAAGAGGCTTACATGCATGATAAATTGGAAAATCAAACCCAGGCATGGAATTTTTATCTGGTTTTTTGCAAGCATATACGCTTAAATATATCCAACACCCCCTACAAGTTTCATTGGAATTCATGGAAGGATTGATTTTTAATGAATTTTTGGAGCCTATAATAGGCTTACATTCATGAAAAAATGGAAAATCAAACACAGGCATGAAATTTTGATCTGGTTTTTTGCAAGCATCCACGCTTAAATATATCCAACACCCCCTCCTAGTTTCATTGGATTTCATGGAGGTATTGATTTTTAATGAATTTTGGGAGCCTATAATATGTTTACATGCATGAAAAAAATTGAAAATCGTACCCAGTCATGGAATTTTGATCTGGTTTTTTGCAAGCTTCCAATCTTAAATATATCCAACACCCCCTCCAAGTTTCATTAGATTTCATGGAAGGATTGATTTTAAAAAAAAATTTGGAGCCTATAATAGGCTTACATGTATGAAAAAAATGGAAAATCAAACACAGGCATAGAATTTTGATCTGGTTTTTTGCAAGCATCCACGCTTAAATATATCCAACACCCCTCCAAGTTTCGTTGGATTTCATGGAGGTAATGATTTTTAATGAATTTTTGGAGCCTATAATATGCTTAAATGCATGAAAAAGTGGAAAATCGTACCCAGGCATGGAATTTTGATCTCGTTTTTTGCAAGCATCCATGCTTAGATATATCCCACACCCTTCCAAGTTTTATTGGATTTCATGGAAGAATTGATTTTTTATGAATTTTTGGAGCCTATAATATGCTTACTGTAAGAACCCGCACCGCTAATTAAGGTAATTAGTGAATTAATTATGATAATTAGCAAATGATTCCATAATTGACCTTAATAATTATTATTAGGCTTAAATAATTACACTGAGTGAGTAAAAATGCTGAAAGTCGCCTTTCGGAAGAAAAGCGCAGATACCGGTTCTGCTACTCGGTATAAATGCGTACCGGAAAAGTATCCCGGAAAACTATAACGAATGCATGATAATTACTAGAATATTATGTAAGACTTGTAAAACAAGTTTCAAGTCAAAATAATGTAATCTGATGCCAGAACTGATACTGGCTATGGAAAAGTGCGTACCGGAAAGGTGCTCCGAAAAATAAAATAAAAATATGAAAAATCTTAGAAAAATGAGTAGGTCTAGATTCCAAAGTTTGGGATCAAGATCTTTTGCGTTGCTATAAAGGCTAATACTGCGCGTTGTAGCTTAACCTCTTTAAATTCTGTCGTGAGATATACGGATATTTGTCGAGCAGATATCCGGATATTCATATCCGGATATGGTATCCGGATATTCATATTCGGATGTGGGAACTGGGTATCTGGATATTGTATATCCGGATATGGTCAGTGTGATATCCGGATATGGCATATCCGGATATTTCCCTTGTAATATCCGGATATTCTGGGATTTCGCAGAACAGTAGTTGTGTTGTGTGAACAGTAAGCTATTGGGGGTTTGTGGACCCTGGATTAAGGAAGTTGAACTTCTGTAATAAACGAACTAAGTCAGAATCACATGACTAAGGGCTTATGGCTTTGTTGGAAGCCTTAAGACGTTAAACGTAAAGGAAAGGCGTAGTCTTTAAGTTATATGCTTGTGATGCATAATTATTGATGTATTATTGGTCCATATCATATTGTGATACTGCTGTGTTTGGACTTGAGAGTGGTTGGACTCTTGGCTTGGATAGCTAGCTTGCAAGGTAAGCTTTCGTGTCCTCGGTTTAGCCATTTTTGTGGTTCCACCATGTCCCATGGGGATGTGGTTTATGCATGTTGTGTTACATGCTTTGATGTTTTGGAAATGCTGTTGATCTATTATATGCAAAGTGCTTTTATGATATGCATGTGGTGTCCACCTATACGGTAAGCCTGAGTATGTAGCACATACAAGATGGTGAGGCTGTGGGTGAGGTGCAAGCGGTGTTCCTTGTACTCATGTGGGTTTAGACGTACTCCTACATTTCTCTGGCCAGTAGATTTGATAAACACACATGGCATGATTATCTGCTGCATTGCATAGTTTTGGAACTTATATTGTAAATACTGTTTTTGAACTTATATTACACATGTAAGTGAGCTTGGGATGGAAGATCCTTGAGGAACCCTTGTCTTACTGAGATTTCTTGTTTAGAGATCTCACCCCACGTTTGGGGACGCTTATTTCAGGTAATGTTGAGAGCTCAGGCGGCAGGAGGCCAGAGCTGAGTTGATATTTATGATATGCTGACTTGCTGGATGTTGACTGCTGTTATGTTTTCCGCTTTGATTATGATATTATGCTGAGACTGTTTTTGGGCATTGTTACCTTATTTGGTGAGCATGGGGTTTGTCCATGCCACACAGACTTGTTATTGTCTTTTGTTTTATGTTGTAATTAAAGTATCAGGATTTTGACCCAGGCTATGTGTTGTAGTCCTGTGGTTTTAGATACTCACATTATATTTATATATGAGGTATTTCAGTTAGTTGTCTTGCAATTTACATACAGGCAGTATTTTTATGAAATTGATTAAGCAATCAAGTTGGCTAAGATTAATGACGTCATAATTGAAATAAAGAAAAAGTTATTCCGCATTTTAATTAAGCGTGGCATAATACGATGGTATGTTAACAATCCGGGTTAACACGGGCTGTTACACTTACATGGATGAAAAAAATGGAAAATCGTACCCAGACATGGAATTTTGATCTGGTTATTTGCAAGCATTCACGCTTAAATATATCCAACACCCCCTCGAAGTTTCATTGGATTTCATGGAAGGATTGATTTTTAATGAATTTTTGGAGCCTATAATAGGCTTACATGCATGTAGAAATGGAAAATCAAACCCAGGCATGGAATTTTGATCTGGTTTTTTGCAAGCATCTACGCTTAAATATATCCAACATCCCCTACAAGTTTCATTCAATTTCATGGAAGGATTGATTTTTAATGAATTTTTGGAGCTTATAATAGGCTTACATGCATGAAAAAATGGAAAATCAAACACAGGCATGGAATTTTGATTTGGTTTTTTGCAAGCGTCCACGCTTAAATATATCCAACACCCCCTCTAAGTTTCACTGGATTTCATGGAGGTATTGATTCTTAATGAATTTTTGGAGCCTATAATATGCTTACATGCATGAAAAAATGGAAAATCGTACCCAGTCATGAAATTTTGTTCTGCTTTTTTGCAAGCTTCCTCGCTTAAATATATCCAACACCCCTCCAAGTTTCATTGGATTTCATGGAAGGATTGATTTTTAATGAATTTTTGGAGACTATAATAGGCTTACATGCATGAAAAAATGGAAAATCAAACCCAGACATGGAATTTTGATCTGGTTTTTTACCAAGCATCCACGCTTAAATATATCCAACACCCCCTCCAAGTTTCGTTGGATTTCATGGAAGGATTGATTTTTAATGAATTTTTGGAGCCTATAATAGGCTTACATGCATGAAAAATGGAAAATTGTACCCAGACATGGAGTTTTGATCTGGTTTTTTGCATGCATCCATGCTTAAATATATCCAACACCCCCTCCAAGTTTCATTGGGTTTCATGGAAGAATTGATTTTCAATGAATTTTTGGAGCCTATAATAAGCTTACATGCTTGAAGAAATGGAAAATCAAACCCAGGCATGGAATTTTGATCTGGTTTTTTGCAAGCATCCACGCTTAAATATATCCAACATCCCGTACAAGTTTCATTCGATTTCAACGAAGGATTGATTTTTAATGAATTTTTGGAGCCTATAATAAGCTTACATGCATGAAATAAAATGGAAAATCAAACACAGACATGTAATTTTGATCTGGTTTTTTGCAAGCAGCATCCACGCTTAAATACATCCAACACCCCCTCCAAGTTGCATTGGATTTCATGTAGGTATTGATTTCTAAAGAATTTTTGGAGCCTATAATATGCTTACATGCATGAAAAAATGGAAAATCGTACCCAGGAATGGAATTTAGATCTGGTTTTTTGCAAGCTTCGACGCTTAAATATATCAACACCGCCTCCAAGTTTCATTGGATTTCATGGAAGAATTGATTTTTAAGGAATTTTTGGAGATTATAATATGCTTACATGCATGAAAAATTGAAAAATCATACCCAGGAATGGAATTTTGATATGGTTTTTTGCAAGCTTCCACGCTTAAATATATCCAACACACCCTCCAAGTTTCATTGGATTTCATGGAAGGATTGATTTTTAATGAATTTTTGGAGCCTATAATAGGCTTACATGCATGAAAAAATGGAAAATCAAACACAGACTTGGAATTATGATCTGGTTTTTTGCAAGCATCCACGCTTAAATATATCCAACACCCCCTCCAAGTTTCGTTGGATTTCATGGAGGTATTGATTTTTAAAGAATTTTTGGAGCCTATAATATGCTTACATGCATGAAAAAATGGAAAATCGTACCCAGTCATGGAATTTTGATCTGGTTTTTTGCAAGTATCTACGCTTAAATATAATAGGCTTACATGTATGAAAAGATGGAAAATGGTACTCAGACATGGAATTTTGATATGATTTTTTGCAAGCATCCACAATTAAATATATCCAACACCCCCTCCAGGTTTCATTGGATTTCATGGAGGTATTGATTTTTAATGAATTTTTGGAGCCTATAATAGGCTTACAAGCATGAAAAAATGGAAAATCAAACACAGTCGTGGAATTTTGATCTGGTTTTTTGCAAGTATCCACGCTTAAATATAATAGGCGTACATGTATGAAAAGATGGAAAATGGTACTCAGACATGGAATTTTGACTTGATTTTTTGCAGGCATCCACAATTAAATATATCCAACACCCCCTCCGAGTTTCATTGGATTTCATGGAGGTATTGATTTTTAATGAATTTTTGGAGCCTATAATATGCTTACTTGCGTGAAAAAATGGAAAATCGTACCCAGGCATGGAATTTTGTTCTGGTTTTTTGCAAGCTTCCTCGCTTAAATATATCCAACACCCCTCCAAGTTTCATTGGATTTCATGCAAGGATTGATTTTTAATGAATTTTTGGAGCCTATAATAAGCTTACATGCTTGAAGAAATGGAAAATCAAACTCAGGCATGGAATTTTGATCTGATTTTTTGCAAGCATCCACGCTTAAATATATCCAACATCCCGTACAAGTTTCATTCGATTTCAAGGAAGGATTGATTTTTAATGAATTTTTGGAGCCTATAATAAGCTTACATGCATGAAAAAAATGGAAAATCAAACACAGACATGGAATTTTGATCTGGTTTTTTGCAAGCAGCATCCACGCTTAAATACATCCAACACCCCCTCCAAGTTTCACTGGATTTCATGTAGGTATTGATTTCTAAAGAATTTTTGGAGCCTATAATATGCTTACATGCATGAAAAAATGGAAAATCGTACCCAGGAATGGAATTTTGATCTGGTTTTTTGCAAGCTCCCACGCTTAAATATATCCAACACACTCTCCAAGTTTCATTGGATTTCATTGAAGAATTGATTTTTAATGAATTTTTGGAGATTATAATATGATTACATGCATGAAAAATTGAAAAATCGTACCCCGACATGGAATTTTGATCTGGTGTTTTTGCAAGCATCCACACTTAAATATATCCAACACACTCTCCAAGTTTCATTGGATTTCATGGAAGGATTGATTTTTAATGAATTTTTGGAGCCTATAATAGGCTTACATGCATGAAAAGTTGGAAAATCAAACCTAGGTCTGGAATTTTGATCTGGTTTTCTGCAAGCATCCACACTTAAAAATAATAGGCTTACATGCATGAAAAAATGGAAAATCGTACTCAGACATGGAATTTTGATCTTATTTTTTGCAAGTATCCACGCTTAAATATATCCAACACCCCCTCCAAGTTTCTTTGGATTTCATCGAAGGATTGATTTTTAATGAATTTTTGGAGCCTATAATATGCTTACATGCATGAAAAAATGGAAAATCGTACCCAGGCATGGAATTTTGATATGGTTTTTTGCGAGCTTCCACGCTTAAATATATCCAACACCCCCTCCAAGTTTCATTGGATTTCATGGAAGGACTTATTTTTAATAAACTTTTGGAGCCTATAACAGGCTTACTTGCATGAAAAAAATGGAAAATCATACCCACGCATGGAATTTTGACCTGATTTTTTTTGCAAACATCTACGCTTATAAATATCCAACACCCCCTCCAAGTTTCATTGGATTTCAGGGAAGGATTGGTTTTTAATTAATTTTTGGAGGCTATAATAGGCTTATATGCATGAAAAAATGGAAAATCAAACCCATGCATTAAATTTTGATCTGGTTTTTTGCAAGCATCTAAGCTTAAATATATCCAACACCCCCTCCAAGTTTCATTGGAATTCATGGAAGGATTGATTTTTAATGAATTTTTGGAGCCTATAATAGGCTTACATGCTTGAAAAAATTGAAAATCGTACCCAGTCATGGAATTTTGATTGGTTTTTTTCAAGCATCCACACTTAAAAATAATAGGCTTACATGCTTGAAAAAATGGAAAATCGTACTCAGACATGGAATTTTGATCAGATTTTTTGCAAGCCTCCACGCTTAAATATATCCAACACCCCCTCCAAATTTCATTGGATTTCATGGAGGTATTGATTTTTAATGAATTTTTGGAGCCTATAATATGCTTACATACATGAAAAAAATGGAAAATCGTACCCAGGCATGGAATTTTGATCTGATTTTTTGCAAGCATCCACGCTTAAATATATCCAACACCCCCCCCCCCCCAAGTTTTATTGGATTTCCTGGAAGGATTGATTTTTAAAGAATTTTTGGAACCTATAATATGCTTACATGCTTGAAAAAATGGAAAATCGTACCCAGTCATGGAATTTTGATCTGGTTTTTTGTAAACATCCACGCTTAAAAATAATACGCTTACATGCATGAATAAATGGAAATTCGTACTCAGACATGAAATTTTGATCTGATTTTTTGCAAGCATCCACGCTTAAATATATCCAACACCCCCTCCGAGTTTCATTGGATTACATGGAAGTATTGATTTTTAATGAATTTTTGGAACCTATAATATGCTTACATGCATGAAAAATGGAAAATCGTACCCAGTCATGGAATTTTGATCTGGTTTTTTGCAAGCATCCACGCTTAAATATATCCAACACCCCCTCCAAGTTTCATTGGATTTCATGGAAGGATTGATTTTTAATGAATTTTTGGAGCCTATAATAGGCTTACATGCATGTACAAATGGAAAATCAAACACAGGCATGGAATTTTGATATGGTTTTTTGCAAGCATCCATGCTTAAATATATCCAACACCCCCTCCTAGTTTCATTTTATTTCATAGAGGTATTGATTTTTAATGAATTTTGGGAGCCTATAATATGCTTACATGCACGAAAAAAATGGAAAATCGTACCCATGCATGGAATTTTGTTCTGGTTTTTTGCAAGCTTCCACGCTTAATTATATCCAACACCCCCTCCAAGTTTCATTTGATTTCATGAAAGGATTGATTTTTAAGGGATTTTTTGAGCTTATAAGAGGCCTACATGAATGAAAAATTGGAAAATCAAACCCGGGCATGGAATTTTGATCTGGTTTTTTGCAAGCATCCACGCATAAATATATCCACATCCCCTTCAAGTTTCATTCGATTTCATGGAAGGATTTATTTTTAATGAATTTTTGGAGCCTATAATAGGCTTACATGCATGAAAAATGGAAAATCGTACCCCCGCATGGAATTTTGATCTAGTTTTTTGCAAGCATACTTGCTTAAATATATCCAACACCCCTCCATGTTTCATTGGATATCAGGAATGATTGATTTTTAATGAATTTTGGGAGCCTATAATATGTTTACATGCATGAACATAATTGAACATCGTACCCAGGCATGGAATTTTGATCTGGTTTTTTGCAAGCTTCCACGCTTAAATATATCCAACACCCCCCCCCCCAAAGTTTCATTTGATTTCATGAAAGGATTGATTTTTAATGAATTTTTGGAGCTTATAAGAGGCTTACATGCATGAAAAATTGGAAAATCAAACCAAGGCATGAAATTTTGATCTAGTTTTTTGCAAGCAACCACGCTTAAATATATCCAACACCCCCTACAAGTTTCATTCGATTTCATGGAAGGATTGAATTTTTGGAGCCTATAATAGTATTACATGCATGAAAAAATGGAAAATCAAACACAGGCATGTAATTTTGATCTGGTTTTTTTGCAAGCATCCACGCCTAAATATATCCAACACCCCCTCCAAGTTTCATTAGATTTCATGGAGATATTGATTTTTAATGAATTTTTGGAGCCTATAATATGCTTACATGCATGAAAAAATGGAAAATCTTACCCAGCCATGAAATTTTGATCTCATTTTTTGCAAGCTTCCTTGCTTACATATATCCCACACCCCCTCTAAGTTTTATTGGATTTTATGGAAGAATTGATTTTTAATGAATTTTTGGAGCATATAATATGCTTACATGCATGAAAAAAATGGAAAATCGTACCCAGGCATGGGATTTTGATCTGGTTTTTTGCAAGCATTCACGCTTAAATATATCCAAGACCCCCTCCAAGTTTCATTGGATTACATGGAAGGATTGATTTTTAATGAATTTTTGGAGCCTACAAAAGGCTTACATGCATGAAAAAAATGGAAAATCAAACCCAAGCATGAATTTTTTATCTGGTTTTTTGCAAGCATCCACGCTTAAAAATATCCAACACCCCATCCTAGTTTCATTGGATTTCATGGAAGGATTGATTTTTTAATGAATTTTTGAAGCCTATAATAGGCTTACATGCATGAAAAATTGGAAAATCAAACCCAGGCATGGAATTTTGATCTGGTGTTTTGCAAGCATCCACTCTTAAATATATCCAACACCCCCTACAAGTTTCATTCGATTTCATGGAAGGATTGATTTTTAAGGAATTTTTGGAGCCTATAATAGGCTTACATGCATGAAAAAATGGAAATTCAAACCCAGGAATGGAATTTTGATTTGGTTTTTTGCAAGCATTTATGCTTAAATAATATAGGCTTACATGCATGAAAAAAAGGAAAATCATACTCATACATGGAATTTTTTTATGATTTTTTGCAAGCATCCACGCTTAAATATATCCAACACCCCTCCACGTTTCATTGGATTTCATAGAAGGATTGATTTTTAATGAATTTTTGGAGCCTGTAATAGGCTTACATGGATGAAAAAATGGAAAATCAAACCCATGCATGAAATTTTAATCTGATTTTTTGCAAGCATCCACGCTTAAATATATCCAACACCCCCTCCAAGTTTCACTGGGTTTCATGGCAGGATTGATTTTTAATGTATATTTGGAGCCTATAATACGCTTACATGCATGAAAAAATGGAAAATCGTACCCAGTCATGGAATTTTGATCTGGTTTTTTGCAAGCATCCACGCTTATACATAATAGGCTTACATGCATGAAAAAATGGAAAATGGTACTCAGACATGGAATTTTGATCTGATTTTTTGCAAGCATCCACAATTAAATATATCCAACACCCCTTTCAGGTTTCATTGGATATCATGGAGGTATTGATTTTTAATGAATTTCTGAAGCCTATAATAGGCTGACATGCATGAAAAAATGGAAAATCGAACCCATGCATGAATTTTTGATCTTGTTTTTTGCAAGCATCCATGTTTAAAGGTTGAGTCATGGCATGTTAATGATTTAAATAAGTAACCAACCAGAACATGAACCTAAAAGTGAATAAAAATGCATGCTTGGGCCTCCTAATGGGTTAAAAGTTGAACCTTGGGAGTGATATCTGGCGAAATTCAGAAACTGCATTCTATCGTGAAATATCCGGATATTGATATCCGGATATGGGGTCTTGTGATATCTAGATCTGGACATTCGGATATGGCCCCGACATATATCCGGAAATTCTGGGAATTACGGGACAGTAGCTGTACTATTCATACAGAAGTGTATTTTGGGTTTGTGGACCCATGATTGGGTAATATGGACTTCTGTAATAATTAATCTAAGTCAGAATCAAAGTGATTAAGGGCTTATGGCTTTGTGAGTAGCCTAAAGACACGAAACGTAAAAGGAAAGCGTTGTCTTTATGTTATATACTTATTGATCATGATTGTTGATATGATTATTGATATAAACAGACTGTGAGAGTGCTGTTTGTGGACCTTGAGCTTGGTTGGACTCTTTATTGGATAGTTAGCTTGCGAGGTAAGCTTTCGTGTCCTCGGTTTAGCCATTGTTGGTTCCACCATACCCCATAGGGGGATGGTTTATATGCATGATGTGTTTTCATGTATCGATTTATTGAAATGTTTTTGAACTGTTGAGTGCGAATGCCTTATGATATGTATGTGATGTTTCGCCTAGACGGTAAGCCTGAGTATGTAGCATCACACAATATGGTGATTATGTGCGTAGGTACGGTATTGGCGTGTACTATGTGGGTTGTAGACGTATGTACATCCTGCATTTCTCTGGCCAGTAGAATAGTTACGACACACATGACATGATTATATGCTGCATTGCACTGATTTTGGAACTTATATTGTTAAACTGCTTTTGAACTAATATTGCACATGTAAGTGAGCTTGGGGTGGAGAAATCCTTGAGGACCCCTTGTCTTACTGAGATTTCTTTTTAGAGATCTCACCTCACGTTTGGGGCACCATTTTCAGGTTCAGGTAATGCGGGGGTTGAGACCTCTAGCAGTAGGAGGCCGGAGCTTAGCTGATGTACATGCTGTTATGATGATATGTTTCGTTGCTGATATGTCCTTCAATTATTATCATGTTGTTGTTGTTAAGACTTTGTTGGGCTTGTTGCCTTATTTGGTGAGCATGGGGATTGTCCATGCCACGTTTGTTATGTTATGATTTTAGTTTGGTGTTTTATAAACTATCAGGATTATATCCGATCTACGTGTTGTAGTTTCGTGACAAGAGACACACTTATCTATTTTATATATGAGGTATTTTAGTTAGTTGTTTATTTGCAATTACATACAGGCATTATTTTGAATAGGGATTTAATAATCAACTTGGTTAATGATAATGACGTCATAATTGAAAGTAAAAAGTTATTCCGTATTTTTAAATAAGTGCAGCTTAATACGATGATATGATAACAAACCGGGTATACACGGAGTGTTACAAGTCACACTTTTCTCTTAAACTAGAGAGTTTCAAGGCTTGGGATTAGCATGGTTGGGTTTGGATGTTGTTTTACTTGAAGTTTGATGTAGAACTTTGTTGATTTTGGTGGATGAATGTTCAAGAACCAAGCTTCACAATTTTTGCTCCATTTCATTCCATGGCCGTGGGTTTGGCTGAATGAGGAGGGAGGAAGATGATGTTTTCTGATTTGGCACATGTGTGCATTGACTCACTTAAGTGAGGTGGGTCCCACACCCCACCTCTCTCAATTCCAATTAATTCAAATCTTCCTCTTAAACCACTAAACTCCAATTAATTCCTAGACTATTTAGAAACTTCAAATTTTAAAATTCACCAATATCCTTTAACTGCCTTTGATCATATGAATCCATAGTTTTCCGGTCGTTCGGTGAAATCACAGTTTTAAGCTATTAAGTGCACTGTGGGCATATTTCCCCAAAAACCCTAATTTCAATCAGTTTTCATTAGAAATCATAATTCTTAGTCATATGTACCATTTATAACTTATTTCCAAGCATAGAGCTCATATTCATTCGACACGCTTATCTATGCAACTAAACCGCTGTATTTTTACCCAATAAAAATACTATTCATCAAATTTCCTGAAACTTTCCTAACCACTCAATTTTTCGTTCTGAATCCATTTCCATTTGAGACCTTCTACTCACATTTCATTTCCTAGGGTTACGTGTTTGGTAATTTACCGTTTTACCTTTTTTACGTGTTTTGACTCAGAATTCAAGATTTTCCTTAATCCAACCCTTTAATCCATATTTTAACTATAAGTAAGTATTTTAGAATTATGAGGTGTTATACCTGCGGCCATAGAGATGTTATTCGTTGAAGAGAACTCTAGGAATGTCTCGGGTGTATTGGATGGAGGGTGCCTTGGATGATGTTGCGGGAACACCTTCTTGGATGAGAACCCATAGGCTATATGCCGAGGCCAATAGGTTGGTTGTTGCATGGTTTTGACTATGACAATTCTAGCTTCATCGTATGTTTTCTCCCTATGCATCCCTACCTCTCTAAATCTCTTGTTATATCCCTTTCTTGTTATGACTCATTGTTGTACATTTACATCTGAGTGAGCCATTGAGCGGAGTGATCTCCAGATCCCTTGGATTACTAAGATATATTCGTAAATCTCACCTCGCGTTATGGAGCTTTGTTTCAGGTGGTTGTAGCGGGACAGGAGCTACGAGCAAGAGGCCCACTGGTTGAGCTTATGGAGTTGGAGAGCATTTTGCATTTTGAGGCCTCATTTGGGATAGCCTAGACTTAGAGTATGAACATTTTATATTGTATTAGGGATATGTATCATGTCATATTTTTTCATGCTTCATTTTGGCTAAGTCTAGTTGATTATGTATCTTGTTGTATTTTGAGGTATTTCTTTTTTTTGCATTGTAGTTGTATTTACCATTTGTAGAATTGTAATTTGATACTTATGGACCTTGTGTAATATTATAAAGCATGTATATGATGAAAGGGAAATAGGCCTATTTTAGGTTATGATTTAAATGTCAATTGCTAAGAATGCATGAAATTGGATAATGTGATTGTAATGAGTTTAAGATTCAACTAAGTTAAATAATGGATTGTGAAATTGATAAAGATATTGTAAATTGTTATGGGTTGTAAGAGCACCAAGGCATTGTTGGCCCTTGTGTGTCACACTTGTCTATTAGGTACCCTTGAGGCTTTAAAATACACTTTTGATAAAGTGGGATAGGTTGAATAAACAAAGGAGGTGCAGTCGAAATTTATTCTAAAATGGCAAATTTTAGGCTGAATTTGGGAGAGTATATATCCCTCCATAGGGGTCCAATAGGGACGTGCCATATATAATTTTGAATCTTGAGATGTCAGCTATGTTGTGTCAAAAATTGGTAGCAATTGAAGCTATTTAACGACCTGTAGATGCCTTTGAGTGGAGACTGCTCAAAGGGCCCTGCACAGGGGGCTGTTCGGGTTGCTGGGTTCCAAAAATTGTTTCTCCCTCTACTTTTACTCAAATTATGCTCATGATATGTCAAATTAAATCTTAAGGTGTCTAGCATATTAGATAAAAATTTGAGAGCAATTGGTTGAGTGGTTTGTTCTGAGTCACATAAATAGTGAGCCATTTTTTTAATGAATTTTTGGAGCCTACAATAAGCTTACATGCATGAAAAAATGGAAAATCAAACCCAGGCATGGAATTTTGATCTGGTTTTTTGCAAGGAAGCATCGTTGGATAAAGGAGTGGGTTGTTCTGGTGACCAAAGAATATGTTCTTCATCAGGATCAGGCTCCAAGCAATCTTCCTCACTTATCAGGAGCAACAACTTACCTTTGCATCTATGTTGCTTCGTCCACTTCTCCTCGCATGTATAGCACTGACCCAATTCCTTTTTTTTTGCCAAATCAGCGTGAGATAAACGCTTGTTGGTAGCAGAAGATGGTAGAGCCAAAGGTGGGGTGTGGGTGACAAGAGGAGTGGCTTGAGAGACACTTTCCAACGCATTTGGAATGCGAGGAACAAACTTCTTCTGAATACCCGAAAAAGATGCACGCAGGTCAAGATGGTGATCATCATAAGCCATAGACAACTGAATAGCTTGGTGAAGGGTCGTAGGCATACGCAATTGTACTGCGCTTCTCAATTCAGATTGCAACCCCGAAACGAAAAAATTCATCAACAAATCATCATCCAATTCTAGAACCTGATTAACCAATGCTTCAAAACGTTGAACATAATCACGAAGCGTGGACGTTTGGGTTAATTTGGACAGAGTGCCCTTCAAATTAACAAACGTTGAGGTACCAAATCGTTGACGCAAAGCCAGCGTGAGAGATGACCAATTGTTCACCGTGCCACCCTTATACATCCATTGGAACCATGATGCTGCCATGCCTTCCATCCGCAGGCCTGCCAGAGGAACTTTGGATTCATCGGGAATGTGTTGGAGATGAAAGAAAAGTTCAGCCCTAAAAATCCAAACATTTGGCTCTGTGCCATTAAAAATGGGTATCTCCATACGTACTCCCTTGAGAACGGAACGATGTTCAAACTGATTGTGCGAATTCGTATGTGACTGAGAAAATGTTGATTCATTGTGAATCGCCGATTGAGCATGCGAAGAATTCTTTTCCGGTTGTACTCTCGCCAAAAATACCTCCTGGATCTGCTGCAATTGAGAAACCAGCAAAGAGATCTGGTTTTGGGTCTCAGTAGCTTGAAGACGAACCTCAGCAATATTATTGTCCATGCGTTGTTGAAAGGAAGCGACTTCCTCTGCTAACTCCTGGATCTTCATTGTTGATCAATCCGAATCTGCAAGCTATGGGTGTTCAAGATGAAAGCACCAGTATTAGGATTATGGTTCCTAATGTGAAGAAGAACAAAGCAAAGAAAGGAAACTTCAGTTTTATTCAGAATGAATTTCAATCTGTATAGTAATGGCTATATGTATTACATCTGTCCATAGGACTTCCTATTCCTATGACACTTGTACTCACTATGATTATGACACCTGTCCTATTGTAAAGAACTACTTACAATATGTACTCCTAAGCTAAATAGTCATTCAACCGAGTAGAACTGCTCCTAATTCTACTAGACTTGCGCACCGTAACAGCATCCACGCTTAAATATATCCAACAACCCCTACAAGTTTCATTCGATTTCATGGAAGCATTGATTTTTAATGAATTTTTGGAGCCTATAATAGGCTTACATGCATGAAAAAAATGGAAAATCAAACTCTCGCATGGAATTTTGATATGGTTTTTTGCAAGCATCCACGCTTAAATATATCCTACACACCCTCCAAGATTCATTGGATTTCTTGGAAGGATTGATTTTGAAATAATTTTTGGGGCCTATAATAGGCTTACATGCATGAAAAAATGGAAAATCGTACCCAAACATGGAATTTTGATCTGGTTTTTTGCAAGAATTCACGCTTAAATATATCCAACACCCCCTCCAAGTTTCATTGGATTTCATGGAAGGATTGATTTTTAATGAATTTTTGGAGCCTATAATAAGCTTACATGCATGAAGAAATGGAAAATCAAACTCAGGCAGGGAATTTTGATCTGGTTTTTTTCAAGCATCCACGCTTAAATATATCCAACATCCCCTACAAGTTTCATTCGATTTCAAGGAATGATTGATTTTTAATGAATTTTTGGAGCCTATAATAGGCTTACATGCATGAAAAATGGAAAATCAAACACAGACATGGGATTTTGATCTGGTTTTTTGCAAGCATCCACGCTTAAATATATCCAACACCCCCTCCAAGTTTCATTGGATTTCATGGAGGTATTGATTTTTAAAGAATTTTTGGAGCTTATAATATGCTTACATGCATGAAAAAATGGAAAATCGTACCCAGACATGGAATTTTGATCTGGTTTGATGCAAGCTTCCACGCTTAAATATATCCAACACCCCCTCGAAGTTTCATTGGATTTCATAGAAGAATTGATTTTTAATGAATTTTTGGAGCCTATAATATGCTTACATGCATGAAAAAATTAAAAATCATACCCAGGCATGGAATTTTGATCTGGTTTTTTGCAAGCTTCCACGCTTAAATATATCCAACACACCCTCCAAGTTTCATTGGATTTCATGGAAGAATTGATTTTTAATGAATTTTTGGAGCCTATAATAGGCTTACATGCATGTAGAAATGGAAAATCAAACCCAGGCATGGAATTTTGATATGGTTTTTTGCAAGCATCAACGCTTAAATATATCCTACACACCCTCCAAGTTTCATTGGATTTCTTGGAAGGATTGATTTTTAATGAATTTTTGGAGCCTATAATAGGCTTACATGCATGAAAATATGGAAAATCGTACCCAGACATGGAATTTTGATCTGGTTTTTTGCAAGAATTCACGCTTAAATATATCTAACACCCCCTCCAAGTTTCATTGGATTTCATGGAAGGATTGATTTTTAATGAATTTTTGGAGCCTATAATAAGCTTACATGCATGAAGAAATGGAAAATCAAACTCAGGCAGGGAATTTTGATTTGGTTTTTTTCAAGCATCCACGCTTAAATATATCCAACATCCCCTACAAGTTTCATTCGATTTCAAGGAATGATTGATTTTTAATGAATTTTTGGAGCCTATAATAGGCTTACATGCATGAAAAAATGGAAAATCAAACACAGACATGGAATTTTGATCTGGCTTTTTGCAAGCATCCACGCTTAAATATATCCAACACCCCCACCAAGTTTCATTGGATTTCATGGAGGTATTGATTTTTAAAGAATTTTTGGAGCTTATAATATGCTTACATGCATGAAAAAATGGAAAATCGTACCCAGACATGGAATTTTGATCTGGTTTGATGCAAGCTTCCACGCTTAAATATATCCAACACCCCCTCGAAGTTTCATTGGATTTCATAGAAGAATTGATTTTTAATGAATTTTTGGAGCCTATAATATTCTTACATGCATGAAAAATTGGAAAATCAAACCCAGGCATGGAATTTTTGATCTGGTTTTTTGCAAGCATCCACGCTTAAATTTATCCAACACACCCTCCAAGTTTCATTGGATTTCATGGAAGGATTGATTTTTAATGAATTTTTGGAGCCTATAATAGGCTGACATGCATGAAAAAATTGGAAAATCAAACCCAGGTATGGAATTTTTGATCTGGTTTTTTGCAAGCATCCACGCTTAAATATAATAGCTTACATGCATGAAAAAATGGAAAATCGTAACCAGGCATGGAATTTTGATTTGATTTTTTTGCAAGCATCCACGCTTATTATATCCAACACCCCTCCAAGTTTCATTGGATTTCATGGAAGGATTGATTTTTAATGAATTTTTGAAGCCTATAATAGGCTTACATGCATGAAAAATATGGAAAATCAAACCCATGCATGAAATTTTGATCTGGTTTTTTGCAAGCATCTATGCTTAAATATATCCAACAGTCCCTCCAAGTTTCATTGGATTTCATGGAAGGATTGATTTTTAATGAATTTTTGGAGCCTATAATAGGCTTACACGCTTGAAAAAATGGAAAATAGTACCCAGTCATGGAATTTTGATCTGATTTTTTGCATGCATCCATGTTTAAAAATAATAGGCTTACATGCATGAAAAAAGGGAAAATCATAATCAGACATGGAATTTTGATCTGATTTTTTGCAAGCATCCACGCTTAAATATATCCAACACCCCCTCCAAGTTTCAGTGGATTTCATGGAGGTATTGATTTTTAATGAATTTTTGGAGCCTATAATATGCTTACATGCATGATAAAAATGGAAAATCATACCCAGGCATGGAATTTTGATCTCATTTTTTGCAAGCATCCACGCTTAAATATATCCAACACCCCCTCCAAGTTTCATTGGATTTCATGGAAGGATTGATTTTTAATGAATTTTTGGAGCCTATAATAGGATTACATGCATGAAAAAAATGGAAAATCAAACCCATGCATGAAATTTTGATCTGATTTTTTGCAAGCATCCACGCTTAAATATATCCAACACCCCCTCCAAGTGTCATTGGATTTCATGGAGGTAATTGATTTTTAATGAATTTTTGGAGCCTATAATAGGCTTACATGCATGAAAAAATGGAAAATCAAAGCCAGGCGTGGAATTTTGATCTGGTTTTTTGCAAGCACCCACGCCTAAATATATCCAACACCCCCTACAAGTTTCATTGGATTTCATGGAAGGATTGATTTTTAATGAATTTTCGGAGCCTATAATAGGCTTACATTCGTGAAAAAATGGAAAATCAAACACAGGCCTGGAATTTTTATCTGGTTTCTTGCAAGCATACACGCTGAAATATATCCAACACCCCCTCCTAGTTTCATTGGATTTCATGGAGGTATTGATTTTTAATGAATTTTGGGAGCCTATAATATGCTTACATGCATGAAAAAAATTGAAAATCGCACCCAGGCATGGAATTTTGATATGGTTTTCTGCAAGTTTCCACGCTTAAATATATCCATCACCCCCTCCAAGTTTCATTTGATTTCATGAAAGGATTGATTTTTAATGATTTTTTGGAGCTTATAAGAGGCTTACATGCTTGAAAAATTGGAAAATCAAACCCAGGAATGGAATTTTGATCTGGTTTTTTGCAAGCATCCACGCTTAAATATATCCAACACCCCCTACAAGTTTCATTCGATTTAATGGAAGGATTGATTTTTAATGAATTTTTGGAGCCTATAATAGGCTTATTGCATGAAAAAATGGAAAATCAAACACATGCATGGAATTTTGATCTGTTTTTTTGCAAGCATCCACGCTT